>CM035442.1:78255347-78467847 GCA_020310875.1 Ceratopteris richardii
GATGGAAGTAGAGGTAGTGGTGGGGATTACATGTATTTGTATAGTTCTTCTTGGGCAGGAGAGAGTTGTAAATCTTCTGGCATCATATGATACATGGGTTTTCTTAATCACATGGTTGAGAGCCTATACGACTCCCATTACTTTTGCTAAGACTCGTATGGATCGAATGAAGGCAGGATAAAAACCATCTTCAAGAAATTGTTCTAACACTAGCTGGCCACTTGTTTTGATAACAAGTTATGTGATTGAATATCTTGCATATTTTTATGTAATTTTTTTAGAATTTGTCTTTCTGATCGTTGTGATGCGTTACTTCACTCTCAGGCTTGGGTGACTCAATTTCTTCATTTGATGGGGTAGGGCGATCTTCTTCCTCCTTACTATGTTGTTGGCCTTCTTGTTTGTCAGTTGGGCCCGTCGTGCCTTGTCCTTCCTCCTTGGATCCAAAATGCACGTTTGATAGTGGGAAGACCGGAATGTCTTGAAGGACTTGCTCAAAATAAAATGTACCCATGTCATCTAGCCCTTCTATTACATGTAGCTCAAACTCTTGTGTGAGTGGTGGAGTCGATGGTTTGATTGATATTTCTTCTGTTGTGGTAGCCATGGACTGAGATTCCGTTGGTCATGGAAGACGAATGGTGGACCTTGGAATGGTTGTGGGTGTAGTTGTGGGCGACACTTATGGAGTATGGACAATAGTTGTTGGTTGTAGACATAAGATGGTGTCACATATGCACTTTGGTTGAGGAGCTACTGAGGATCTTCTTTGTCGGAAGAGTTGCAATTGTACCCATGTTAGCACTTGCTCCACTGGTATATCGTACACCAAAAACTTATAGACGATCTTGGTGATGACACAACATTTGTCTAGAACTTACTTTTGATGCCATCTTGCATTAGTAGCATAGAGCTGGTCCATGATCTAGTAAGGTAAGTCTATTTTGAGCTCTGTCGTCTCTACCAAGTATAAACTGAACCACATCTTCTTGTGAGGTTGTGGAAAGTGATCCTCCCCTAGAAATGTGGAATTTTGCATGCACATCCGTAGGGGTACAAACAAACTTGGTGTTATGAAAGTCATTCGGCTGATCTTAAGTATGTCTCTTTTCTTCATTGGATCTGGTATCTATGTCTCCTTGTTCGTAAGAACATGTGTGCCTCTCATGTTAAGAGCTTCGTAGACCAACTCCTCTCCATACTTAACTTCACCTTCACTTTCACATCCATAAACCTTCCAACACTCATTATCTTCATACACCTTGTGTGTGCTGTGACCGGATCCGATCCACTCAGATTGCAATCACCTCCACAACATTATGGAAACTACAAGTTTACGGTTTTACCCTTTGGATAAACAAATGCTCTTGCCACATTCATGTGCTTGCCAAACAATATTTTTCATGATTACCCAAAATTGATCTTATTATTTCTTGATGATATTTTGTATACTCTAAAATGATGAGAAGCATGCAGTACATCTCAAGAATACTTTGCAAACTCTTAGAGAACACAAATTGTACGGAAATAAGACTACATGTTTTTTTGTTAAGGATACATTTGTGTATCTAGGAAGAGTCATATCTAAAGAGGGAATTCATATAGACCAAGATAAAGTGAAAACAATAGCTGATTGGTCAGTTCCTAAAACTGTAAGCAATGTTAGAAGTTTTCTAGGATTGGCACAATATGAAAGAGCACATATTAAGGATTTCTATGATGTAGCTAATCCTCAATAACTAACAATTGTTCTTTTTGTGATACAAGTAAGGAATAAAGTGCGCCAACTTTGCTTTCTTTTTCAATAAAAATATTGCCCTTTGATATGCAAAAGGACTAAGCATAGAAAGCCACCTTGTAACCAATACGATCAAGTTGACCACTTGACATCAAACTACATGATAACTGAGGTATATGACGTACATTATGCATAGTAAATTTTGAACCATCAATGAAACTTACAACCACGTCTCCAATCCCGGAAACATCACACTAGTAAGAGTACCACATCTCACTATACCGAGAGACTTTACTACATAACTAGAGAACCATTCTCTATGTGGTGTCACATGGAAAGATGCACCAAAATCTTGCATCCACGTGCGGGAAAGAGAATCAGCCATAAGACCCTCAGCAGGCAGAGTACTGTCAAGTTTCAACACATTAGCATCATTAGAAATAGCATTAATTTCTTTAGTCTTCATAGCTGAGGTAGATGGTGCAATTAGTTGTTTAACATGCTCATCAACATTCTATCTTTTACATTTAGCATTCTTTAATGCATAGTAGTCTTTCTTCACGTGTCTTTTCTTATGATAATAGTTGCATCCTATATCCCTCTTCCTTGATTTAATTTTACTCTTATTCCATTGAACATTCTTTTCCTTGTTCTTGCTCCTACCATGTTGCTGATTTTTTGTTTGGTATGAATCACAAACATTATATGCATCTCCACTCTGAGTGACAACCATCGATTTTCTATGAATCTCCTCACTCAAGAGTGCTCCATGTATATAATCGTAGACCACTTTACCACTAGGTGCACTATTGCTAATAGCTATGCAGAATGTATCTCATGATGATGGCAATATGCATAACAATAGGAATGCTTTCATTTCATTACCCATCTCCATTTTTTGAGCATGTTACTAAGATAATATAACCTCAAACTCATTTAAATCAACACTATCTATGTCCTTCAAACGAAGGTCATATAGCTTTCCCATCAAATATACTTTATTTGATGTCGTTTCTTTTTCATATGTATTGCATAACTTCTTCCAAAGCTCCTCAACATTTCCACAATCCAATATTGTAAAACAAACATTATCTGCCACATGTAATTGAACGGTAGACCTATCCATTTCATCCAACTCATCCTAGTCATCTTCATCCATGTTAACAAGATTCCATTTATTGGATTCCATTTCCTCCTTTAAATCAGCACATCTTTAATATGATTCTTCCATAGAGCAAAGATTTTGCCATCAAAGTTTTGAATCTCAAAATGGTTTTTGCCCTACAAGTTATAAATCCTCCTGGGAACACTAGCACTAGAACGTGATCCACGAGACATGCCTAAGATCTTTGATGCCATGATGATAGAGAATTGACTAGAATGATAATGGAGCTACAAGAATCCAAACACCACTAAGGCTAAAAAAGGGATGACCGTGTCAGATTCTGGGAAAATTAAACAAAATCTCCACAAAAAAATGGATAAATGAACAATAATGACCCGCCAAAGGATTATATGAAAATAACTGTGCTCACACCAAAAAGTGTATAAAGTAGTAAATCCACCATTGTATATTAAAAAAAACCAAAAAATCTAGGAAAATTTTATCAGAGTTTCCTCTTCAAAAATGAGCATATGACCAATGTCAAAGTCTCATAAAGGTGCAAGTACTGACATGTAAACCTCCATAGTGAATGATTGACTCCATTGCATATAATTAGATAACCGAAAAGAAGCCAATTAGGCTTAGCACATATGAGAAACTAGCATGCATCTCCTATGGCAATGCTGGGTAAGTATTCCCCTTGCATCATTGAAGAGATCTTGACATTTGGGTGTCTTGCAATCAAGTAAACATGACCATGCTTAATGCAAAAACGTAACCGCTATATCACTGACCACATGGATGTACATAAGTGGTATCCACAAAAGCATACAAAGTGTGTATGTGCTCAATATATGCAACAAAGGGATGAATTCACAGCCCAAACACTAGCCAACAACACTTACAAGTGTATGTCAACTCTGTTCTTTAGGCTGAAAAAAATAGGCATGAACTTGCGATGGCTACTCCCACAATTGAAAAACTTTCACAAAACCTATAGATTTACTAGTGTGGCAGAAAACAAAGCCCCAAAGATAATATTCATTGTTGAAGAAGTACACATAACACTCTTGTTAATGTTCTTGAACCTATGTATAGAAAACTATGCATGAAACTACTCCAAAATGATTCCAAGAATCATCCCAAAAATGCTTCAAAGTAGGCTTTAAAAGAAAAGAATGAAGCTTTGAGGGTCCAAAACATGTTCACGATAATGTGAACCTTAGTCTTTCCCTTTCCTCAAGCACCACAAGAGTGTATCTTAGTGGCAAGAGATTGTCGGTTAAGCGAGCTCTGGGGGTACAAACTGGGATGGATTACCTCTCAGGAAGTATTGGGAACCTCCGTCTTCCTTGTTTGTTGAGGTCCTCCCTCGTGCTAAGAAAACGGTGCCAAAAGTGAATTCAGTGACTCGGATGACAAGCTATGCCAAGGCCTATGCCTTGGATGCCATCTTAAGTCATAAGCCTTGGAGAAATCCATCTGGTGATTGCTTTGCTCGAACAAAAGCAACAAAGCTTTTGCATCAAATTGCTCTCATACCAAAAAAGTGTGGCAATGATGATGCACAATAGTAGATTCTCCTTCTTGGGAGATCAACGACAATACCCTCATAATAGAAATCTAAGTTGCAAATGTTGCACACAGTACTCGCCACAACACCTGCAAAATATGCAAAAAACACAACATTATTTTTGCCAAAGTCACATATAGCAAAGATGTGTTCAAACCCTACACTACAAGTGGTTAGAGTTATCCCTTCTAGCAATCCTTGAGGTCTTTCAACATGACCATCAACCATTTAAAGCTTCATTCTAGTTGGTCTTAATGCAGGTTTGCCCCATTTCTTCTGCAAGGAGGTGGTCGCAATTGCAACACCATTACATGAAGCTAAGATAGCTTTGGTTGTGTAAACTTGGTAGGTGATTGGAAGATAAGTATTACCTTGTTCACCTTCACTCATGTCTCATATTTTGTCTAGAAGTATCTCTGGTACTTTTAGCTTAGAACCTACTTTTGACATATTGGAACCAAGTTCTAAAACCTGATTTGCCACATGTTTCCATAGTTCAGGTTTTACTTTGAGCAGCTCTTCCAAGGCGAGATGAGATTGTACCTTAGTGTTCTTCATGACTTTAGTGTTTCTTGGAACCATTAGGCCTTCATTTCTTATCAGTATTGTGGGATATTTGATATGGAGAGATTCACATTCCTATGGGCCTGTGAATTGTGGCAAGTTTTGTAAAGAATAAGATTCAAAATATAATCTTTCATCTTCTTGTTGCTATGCTTGGTCTCTACAAATAGATGGAATGTCTTGGGGAAATTGATAATGAAGATCATCAATTTGAGGAATAGGAGGGTGTCTACCCTTCTCCTTGGCACATTTATCTTATTGTATTTCCTGTAAGAACTCTTAAGAGTATTGTTCAATTGAAAGAGGCGTTCTAACATCCATGGAATCAAGAACATAAAATTTCATTGGTGGTGAGCTTTCTCGTTCAACAATTGGTTGAGCCTGTGGAGGTAAAGAAACCTATGGCTTGTTTACCAACTGCTCTAGTCTTTCTAATAAGCTCTGTAAATGCAAACTCAATTTGGTAGAATTTGTGTGATTGAGCAATTGATTGGCCTCGAGCATAGCCTGATCTAGTTCTACCATTTTCATGCAAATTTTTGTCCGTTCAATCTCTAAATGTGCTCTAGGGTAACTCTTGTCTAGGTTTGCCGCTCTTGGCCCTTCTTGAAGTCAAGACTTGTAGGCCTTGAACATCATGTCCAAGGCTTCTTGGGTTGGATATGTGGGAACAGACTCTGGTTGTGGTCTATTCACGATGGGTGGTGGGATGGGATGAAGTGGAGTTGATGGATTTTTGGCATACGAGGGGTTTTGAGATGTAGCGTTTACTATTTTTATTTTTGTGTCTCTCAGGCTTTCTTCTAGTTTGGATAACTTACTCGCCCACTTACGATTAGCCTTCTCCCTGGTATCCTTCCAAGTTCTTGTTTTCCTCTTACTAGGCTCTCCTGATTCACTTGACTCTGATTGTTCAACTGGTTTAGCCTATTTTAAGGCTTGTGCCCTAGTGAATGTTTGTATAGGAGCCATGTTAATGCTACTTGAACTTGAATCCACCACTAAGCCTACCACATTAATGGGTGTAACCTTGGGCTCACTAGAGGGGTTCCTTGGGCAATCTATTGAGAGATGTTCCTTGCCACACTCAAGACAAAAGCCTTGTATTGTCATAGTCTATCCTTGTCTTGGAGCTGGTGGGTGGGGACATTCGCAAATGAAATGGTCACCCCTGACATCTAAAACATGGTCCTCTAGGGTCTTGTGGTCTCATTTGTCTCAATTGGGGCCTAGAGTTAGGATTTTTATACATGACGTTATAGTATTCTAGCTCCTAGTTTTGTTCGATAGGTAGTTCCTCATATTGATATGGATAAGTCTCACTATGCTCGGGTGACTCTGTGTAATAAGCTCGTGGACTATCTTCATGGGCGTTGTCAGAACTCTGAGCATGAGGGTCAATTTCATAGACCAAAGGGGTCATCAACACCAATGCTCTATTAGGCTTCTCCGCTACCACTGCATACTTAACTGGGATCACATTGGAAGGAGGTGGTGATCCGTTTCCTAGCATTGGTTGTGGCCTATATGGTGCTTGGTATTGGTGTTGGTATTGAGGTTGATATTGTTGTTGTGGCCTATAATATGGCTGTTGGTATTGGTTCAGACACCTACCTTGTTGGTGAGGTTGCTGATAAGGTTGTCTGATAGCTTGCCTAATTGTATGGACAATCTTGAGCTGTATGGTTTGTATATTTTCTCTCAACAGTGCAATATGGAGCATTCAATTCTCTCACATTATGATTTTGCAATGGGCATATGTTAGCGATGTGGTCCCCCCCCCAAGTATAATATCGCTTCAATGAGGTGACCCTTGGGGTTTGTCTATTTTGAACTCCTAGCTTCTTGGCAACCTGCTCAACTAGCTCATTCTATTGCAATGGAGGGTCTTGAAGTATGACTAGCAGAACTATCCGAATCCTTATAGAGTTTGGGCAATTCTAACTCCTCACCCAAGTTGTCTTCTATGTCAATACACATTCTCAAGCATTGATCTAGTGTGATTGGCTCCTTGAGATATACATAAGGTCTAAGTTTTGGATTAGAAGTCCATCTAAAAATAGGAAAACTTGTTTTGCTTGTGTAGGTAATTCAAGTGTGGGACATCTTTCCATGTATTGTTTAAATTTGCATCCAGCTAGCCGAATTGTTTCTTGGGGTGTCTATTGTTGGAGATAGACATCAGCGAAAGCACACCAACAACACAAGGAAGGAGAAGAAGCTTGGAGCACAACACACAATAATAAATGTATTACTAGAGAATGTACAAAGATAAGTAGCCCATTAGGGCAATAGGCGTATATACAAGCCGGGGGAAAAAAACCTCCAAAAGAGGGAAAAAATTGCTCGGACGGTCCTAGTGTGTTCACACACATCACTACCTAAATATATCAACAAATCCCCACTGGGAGTGATGCGGTGAACAAGGAGCTAGCACTCATGTATAAGGAAGTGCCAAGCTATGTGGAAATCACTCCACAAAAGGAAGTAAGCCCAAAGCTTTGCAGAAAGCTTCAAACTTCTCCCTAGGTAGAGCCTTTGTGAAAAGGTATGCAATGTTCTCCTGCGTGGGCACATATGCCAAGCTGATCTCCCCAGCAGAGAACCTCTCCCTGACATAGTGATAATGCACCTCAATGTGCTTAGTGCGAGCATAGAACACAGGGTTCCTCGCAACTGCCAATGCGCTCCGACTGTCAGTGAAGATGGTGGTGGCAGAAGTCTGACCAATGCCCAAATCAGCCATAAGGCGTCTGAGCCACACACACTCAACAATCGCTGTGAAAGCTGCCTTATACTCAGCCTCACAACTGGAAGTGGCCAGAGTAGGCTGCTTCTTGCTCAACCAAGATATACATGAGCTACCAAGTGCAACAGCGTAGCGACAGTAACTACTCATGAATGAATGACTCTCCTCCCATCCAAATGCCTCTATATATAGCTCTCTCAAGGGGACTACCTTCTTGGGCAGGTGAATGCTAATCATCCAAGTGTCAGCCATGTAACTGCATGTGCGCCAAGTGTCCAATGGATGCTTCTAGAAGGTTCTAGAGCTCTTTGGGCAAAATACTCTTCCCATGTATCCCATGGGGATTGAACCCAAGACCTCGTCCTTCACATCCTTGAGACTTAACCACTAAGCTAAGTGGTTCACTTGTTCACAAGAGCACAAGACCTCCTAGTAAGTCTAAACTCGAGATCTTTGGTCATACACACTGATGACCAAACGGTGTCCGATTTCAGATCTGTCTGAACCGGCCAGACCCTTGGATCATAGACTTACTTTATTACATTCTTCCCCCCTTGAAAAAATATTTTCGTCCTCGAAAATTAGAGCTATATATACTGTAGGCAACCCCCGAGCCTCATGTTCTAAAACTTGAAGAACATGCATTCATTCAAACAGGTTATTTACTTAGATCTTGAAAGTAAAAAAAACTTATCATATTCTAGATCTTGAAGAACATGATCGGTTTATCTACTAAAAACTTGAAAGTAGAAAACCTTCTTTATTTGGGACCAACTTAAAACTTGAAAGCTGGAAAACGTCGTTGGATTGTGGAAACTTTTTCCCATGTTGAATTTTCTTCAGTTCCATCCTTCCATTTTACTAAGCACTCTTCATACAAGTGGCTTCTCGTACGTTTATCTCGGGTGCGAAGTATCCTTTCAGGTTCATGAGGAACTGTTTCATTTACTGGAATAGGAAGTATGACCTGATGTCCAACTAGATTATCTGAATCTGTTAGACTCTTCCTAAGTCGGCTAACATGGAACACTGGATGAATCCAACTATCATCTGGAAGTTGTAATTCATAAGCCCACAAACCAACTTTCTTGGTGATTGGAAAAGGACCGCAATATCTAGGCGACAACTTGGCGCATTGACCAGTCTTGAACTTTTCCGATCTTTCAGGAATACGAAGATAAACTTGATCGCCAACCTGAAAAGTAACATCTCTTCGCTTTGGATCGGCATAAGCTTTTGCACGATCTTGAGCTTTCTTTAAGTTTTCTTTAGCTAACTTGAGCTTAAAGTTCATGTCTTGAAGGAACTCTTGTGCTGCTTGAACTCGTTCATTATGAAGTCCCACTGCATAAGGAGACCTAGGCTGGAAACCATACATTAACATGAATGGACTAAATTCAGTTGATGTATTCTTGGCACTATTATAGGCAAATTCAGCTAAAGGAAGATAATCTTCCCAATCAGTCTGTTTGGAAGTGACATAAGCTCTAAGTATGTCTTCCAAAATCTGATTGACTTTCTCTGTCTGTCCATCCGTCTGGGGATGTTCAGCTGTACTTAAACTTAGTTTAGTTTCAAGTCTACTAAAGACTGCTCGCCAAAAATGACTTGTAAATCGAGCATCTCTATCAGAAACTATGTCTACTGGAAGACCATAGAGTCTATAAAGTTGATTTACAAATATTTTTGCAAGTTCTGGAGTCTTATAAGTAGTCTTGACTGGTATAAACTGAGCAAGTTTAGTCAATCGATCAACTACAACCCAGACTGAATCAAAGCCCTTCTGAGTGCGGGGTAATCCAGAAATGAAATCCATGGAAATACTTTCCCACTTTCCTTTGGGAATTTCCAAAGGATGCAGCAATCCTCCAACTTTAAGTCGTTCAAACTTATTGACTTGACATTTATGGCACTTAGACACATAGTTTTGCACATCTCGATGCAAACTAGGCCAATAAAAATGTCTTTTCACTAACTCATAGGTTCGGTTAATACCAGGATGTCCTGCACTTGGAGCATCATGGCATTCGAAAAGTACTTGATTTCGTATGTCCATTCTACTTGGGACACAAACCTTACCTTTATAAAGCAAATATTCATCTTGGAGAGAATAGTGTTTAAACTTTCTCTCAGAAGTACTTGCTTCAGTTTGTTTATCTTGCTCAGCTGCTTTCCATGCTTGACTGAAGCTTGGATCCTCTTTGCAGCTTCCTTTCAAAGTTGAAATAAATTCACTTTGAATTTGTACAAAACTTAGATTGTTCAACATAGGCATCCGACTTAGGGCGTCTGCCACTGCATTGAACTTTCCTTTTCTGTACCTGAGCTCATAATCGAACTCTTGTAACTGTTCGGCCCATCTTGCTTTTCTACCTCTAAGGTCAGGTTGGTTTGTAAACCACTTTATGCTCTCTTGATCAAAAACTATGGTCAGCTTTGATCCATATAGATAATGGCGCCATTTCTTTAGAGCATTTATAATAGCGAACATCTCTCGCTCATAGGTAGAGTAGTTTTGCTGAGCAGGACTTAGCTTTCTACTCTCGAAAGCTATTGGTCGACCATCTTGGCTTAGTACTGCTCCTACTGCAGATGAACTTGCATCTGTCTCTAATTGGAAAGGTTTGTTCGGATCTATGATCTGTAGAACCGGGGCCGATGCTAAAGCAAGTTTAAGTTCTTGAAAACTCTTTGCTTGCTCTTCTTTCCAATTTAACTTTTGATGCTTCCCTTTGAGTTGATCCGTCAAAGGTACTGCAATCTTGGCATATCCAGCCACAAACTTCCGATAATATCCGGCCAATCCGAGAAAACTTTGTAGTTCTCGAACCGTCTTGGGCTCAGGCCATTCAAGAATCACTTGGACCTTTTCAGGGTCAACTTTGATTCCTTCCGCGGAAATAATATGACCTAAATACTTTACTTTTGGGGTAAAGAATTCACATTTTGACTCTTTACCGTAAAGTTTATTATCGCGAAGAAGTTGAAAAACTTTTTTCAAGTGCTTTAAGTGACTTTCATGATCTTTACTGTAGATCAGAATATCATCAAGAAAATCTACAACAAATTTTCCCAAATACGGCTTAAGCACTTGATTCATCAAAGTCATAAATGTTGCGGGTGCGTTTGTCAACCCGAACGGCATCACTAAAAACTCGTAGTGACCAAACTTTGTTCGAAAGGCTGTTTTAGGAATATCATCAACTTTGATCCTGATCTGATGATAACCTTGGCGTAAATCAATCTTAGAAAAGACTGTAGCCCCCTTTAAACTATCGAAAAGATCTTCGACTAGTGGCATGGGATACTTGTTCTTTATCGTAAGATTGTTTAACGCCCTATAATCTACACACAGTCTCATAGTTCCATCTTTCTTTTTCACTAGAAGGATGGGTGCTGCCCATGGAGACTGGCTTGGGCGGATAAATCCTTTATCCAAATACTCTTGGATTTGATTTTCCACCTCTTGATTTTGGACATAGGGGAGGCGGTATGGGTTTTGAGATTTTGGCTTGGTACCCGGAAACAGATCTATGCTGTGATCGATGTTTCCACGAGAGGGTGGCAAGCCGTAGGGGAGTTCCTTAGGGAACACATCTTTAAATTCCTTCATTAAATTGTTAAATTTAACATAAACTTCTCGAGGAATAAAGGACGAGACATAAGAAACTTGATTTATATTATCAGAATCTGTTACATCTGTGCCAAGGACAAGAAAAGCTTGGGTCCTGGCTTCATTATTTACAAGTTTCTATAGTTCAGTGTATGATATCAAAGGGATACTTGGAACATCATGCTCACCCTTGATCTTGTACACAACTCCGTCGCGCTGGAATTCCAAAGTATTTGTAAAATAACACCTGGTCAATGAAGGACCTAGACTCCATAGCCACTCTCTCCCTAAAACGAGATCTACCCGATCCATATTCATTATTTGGAAGTCCAAGGTGTCTTTAAATCCTTGGATTTCTAGTTCCAAATTACAAATCATTGTGTCCCAAACACGGGTGTCTTGACCGTGCATCATGGAGACAATGTATTTGTGAGGCGATGGTTCCTGGGGAAGAGCCAGTTTTTTTACTAACGCATAATTGATAAAATTATGCGTAGCAGAGTCATCCACCATTATCCGGATGGTGTGACCTTTTACTGATCCATGCAACTTGACCAAATCATGTGGACCAAACTCTTGAGGTTGCCACATGTTTTTGGAGATTTGACATGAATGGGTACTGTCGCAGTGCATAATCTGAACCTTCTTTGCACTTGAATTTGCATCCAAGTTCAAAGATTGAATCAGATGGATTTGCTGCTTACCCTTTCCCTTACTTTCTCTTCCGACTGGACAGGCACGGCTTCGATGTCCAGGCTTAAGACATTTAAAGCACAAGTTTTCTTTTTGCGCTTTATCATGATCTTCTGGAGAAAGGATGTGTCTAAAAACACGAGGTTTCTTAGACACCCTTTCACTAGATCTAGTCCCTTTACCCTTACGCTTAAAGTTATTCTTCTGGGAATAACTGCTTTCCTGCGTGACATCCAAGCGTGAATTGTCCTCATAAATCTGTGCGACCTTAATCGCCTCTTCAAGGGATTTAGGCGCATGTCTCTTAACTTCATTACGAATTCGCTGGTTAAGTCCTCTGACAAAACCGCGAAGTCGATGGAAGTCATCTAAATTCTTTAACTTCAGAATTACATCTCTGTATTCTGAAATATACACCAATAGCGGTCTACCCTTCTGCTGAATTTTATCCCAAGCTTCCCAATTGCGTTCCTCCTCATTCTCGGGGAGAAACTCTTTCTTGAAAAGATGGGAAAATTCATTCCAAGTGGTGGGTTTCTTGTGAGTCTCAGAGAGACTCATCCACCATGTATAAGCTTTCGGTCCTAGCGACAAACTGGCTTCTACTACTCTCACATGATCCGGGGTATGTTTGAGTTCATGGACATCTTTCCATTTCTCTAAGAAAGTCAAAACCGCGTCCTTATTCCTATCCTTATCCTCTCCAGAGAAATAAGGAGGACGGATCTCCTTTCCCAAGGAAAGATCCACAGGGCGGTTATGAGTTTCTAACATACCTACCGAAGCAACGCACAAGGGAGTAGAAGACGCTAGACTCAAACGGCTCATACTTCCCGCTAAAGGAAACATGTCTATTTGGGGAGAGGATAATTCCTTATCCTTTTCCATCCTAACAGACATCGGTGAAGTTGCGATCGTATCTGTGTGACTACCTAAAATAGTCTTACTGATATCCTTAGGCGTCTGAAGTAAGTTCAGAATGGCCTTAAGGTGATCCTGGATTCCATCAACAGATTGACGGAGTACTGCAACCTCATCCGGAATGCTGGACAACTGTCCAAGCTTTTGCTCAACTAGCAACATCCTACTTTCCATATCTTTCCTCTCATTTAAAGTAGTGTTTGTTTCCCCTTTTCTCGCAGAATCCTCAACGTCTAATGCTACAATCGCTGATTCTATTTTAGATGCATCAGACGCATGACTAGTATTTGAAACCATAGGTGCAGATGAATGCAATGCACGTGCAACTATTGGTGGTCTAGTCATGAATGAGGATGTTACTAACATAGGAATGGAAACATACATGGACGCACTAGTAGTACTTGTAAACGAAACGTGGCTAGAAGTCCCCTCCATCGCACACAAAGCGTTATTAAACTTACTAAGTATTCCTAACGCAAGAAGTGTGTGCAACAAAATCAAAAGAGCTATGCAAGAATATCACAAGAAATCGTCCCTGATGATTTGGTCCGTTGAGGTTGACTTGATTCTAGCCGAAAGTGCTAGAATTATGACGAAGATAGGCCTCCAGATCTTCACTCCACGGCTTCCGCTTTCTTCAAACTTTGCTTTGTTTTTGGCTTTCTTTGGTTAGAGAAAGAGTCCTCCCAAGACTAGATGTATCTCGGGTTCCGGGTTGGAACAGTCGGAGAAGATTCGGCAGCGATTACTGTTTGACAGAGTTTTCTGCACATGAAACAGAGAAAACGGGGCGGACGACTTGGTCTAGTCCAAAGCCTATTAAGACGTTCGCTGATCCACCTGGGTTCGAATCCCGGTCGGCAGCAGCGCGCGAAACCTCCTTTTGGTCTTGGCTAGAGTTTGATGAAGAGATTACAGCGCCGATGTTTAGCAAGAGAGGATAATCTGCAGCTTGTTGGACGTATCACCGCTGTGGGCACCTTGGATAAGTGATCGCAGTCCTATTGGGGGGGCGAGGGATCGATTCCCGCCGGCAGCACACAAAGCTTTTTGAATCTTCTTCGATGGAGTCTTCTTCAGCGAACAGTTGATCTAACTAGTCCTCCTCGTCAATCTAAATCACGAACGGCGCTTCTGTCTTGTGGTTAAGGCAGCGCCCTCTCAACAGAGGGGCGCGAGTTCGATTCCCCCTTATCACACAAAGATGAATTACTTTTTAATACTCTCTTGCTCTAAGCTAAAGCATGGGAACTATTGCGACACGCATATTGATGCGGGAAGGAGAGAATTCGCACGCCAAAATTCGAGCAAGAAGAGAAAAGCTATGGAGATGGCTCTGATACCAATGCAACAGCGTAGCGACAGTAACTACTCATGAATGAATGACTCTCCTCCCATCCAAATGCCTCTATATATAGCTCTCTCAAGGGGACTACCTTCTTGGGCAGGTGAATGCTAATCATCCAAGTGTCAGCCATGTAACTGCATGTGCGCCAAGTGTCCAATGGATGCTTCTAGAAGGTTCTAGAGCTCTTTGGGCAAAATACTCTTCCCATGTATCCCATGGGGATTGAACCCAAGACCTCGTCCTTCACATCCTTGAGACTTAACCACTAAGCTAAGTGGTTCACTTGTTCACAAGAGCACAAGACCTCCTAGTAAGTCTAAACTCGAGATCTTTGGTCATACACACTGATGACCAAACGGTGTCCGATTTCAGATCTGTCTGAACCGGCCAGACCCTTGGATCATAGACTTACTTTATTACACCAAGCATGAAGCAAAAGCCACTAGTGGACACACGAGTGTCATAGCAACCAGACCAATCAGAGTTAGAAAAAACATGCAAATTTGGCGGTAGTGATCCCCCCTTGGGATAAAACAACCCAAGTAGCCGAGTACCACTCAAATAGCGAAAGATGCGCTTAACTGCCTGCCAATGCTTGACTCCTAGGCAATGCATAAACCTGCTCATATGTGAGACATCAAACTGAATATCTAGCCGAGTAATGCATAAGTAAATCATAGGAGTGGCAATAGGCTTACAGTCTTCAAGGCCAAAACGCTGCAATAATGTGTCAATATATTTCGTTTGACACACAGTCATTCCACCATCAACTTGCATAAACTGAATGCCCAAATAGTGACGCAAATGCCCCAAATCAGACATCTCAAATGAGGCATGAAAATCAGCCTTAAAATCAGCAATATGCTTCTCAATAGGACCAGTGAGAAACAAGTCGTCAACATAGATAACAATGATCAGAAGCACATCATTAGCACGCTTAACATATAAGGTTCTTTCAGTTGGACTGTTCTCAAAACCATGTGCAATCAGATAGGCATGTATCTTATCATACTAAGCACGTGGTGCTTGCTTTAAACCATATAATGCCTTCTTTAACCTGCACACGTGGTTTTCATGCCCTTTCTGCACAAAGCCACATGGCTGAAAAACATACACTTCTTCATGCAAGTCACCATTCAAAAATGTTGTGTTAATGTCCAACTGATGTACATTCCAACCATGATGAGGTGCAAGTGCACAGATGCTCCGAACAGTAGTCATACGGCATGTAGGTGCAAAGATCTCATCAAAATCAATGCCTCTTTCCTGTGCATAACCTTTTGCAACAAGCCTAGCCTTATACCTGTCAACTGTACCATCCGATTTACACTTCAGCTTGTATACCCACTTAGTGCCAATGGCCTTCTTGCCAGGAGGCAAGTCACATAAAGAACAAGTACCATTCTTGATTATAGCATCATATTCAGATTGCATAGCCGCCATCCAATTTTCTGAATTTTGTATTTCATCAAACAAAATAGGCTCATTCTCATCACAGAGACTAGATGCAGCCATAGCATAGCAATCTGATGCAAAAGAGGCAATCTGAGAGCCTGAACGAGTACGATATGACAGAGGCGCATCTAATTTGCTATCACGCAAAGTCTGCACCAGCCATTTTGCCATAGTTTTTTCTTGCTCAATATCAACTCTCTCATCAACTAGTGCATCATGTAAATCTGCATCAGAAATGGAATGATCTGCATCATCACATGAAACCTGCAAAGGCTGAGAAGTTGCCTCATTGGGACTAGCACTAGACTATCCACCTGTAAAAAGAGGCAGCAAAGTATCATACATGTCTTTGGAGCTAACAGATGTCTCCTTAGTACATGAAAGCAATGGCTAAATAGCATCTTCCACAAAAACAACATCACGGCTAACCAGAATGTGTTTAGTCTGTGGATGATACAGACGATAGCCTTTACTTTTAGAACTGTACCCAACAAAAATACATTTTTCTGCTTTATCATCCAATTTTTTGTGATGTTGTTCGGGCATTAATGCATATACCAAACAACGAAAAACACACAAATGAGCTATAGATGGCTTTCAATCATGCCAAGCCTCATATGGAGTGATAGACTGCAACGCTTTAGTGGGACACCTGTTCAGTACATACACTGCACACATGACAGCCTCAAGCTAGAAACTATGTGGTAAAGCCTGACTCTTAAAGGTACACCTCGCCATCTCCATGAGTGACCTGTTCTTTCGTTTAGCAACTCCATTTTGTTGAGGTGTATACGACACTATACATTGGTGTTTTATCCCACGTTCAACCAAAAATGCATTAAAATCAAAAGATATATATTCCCCCCCTCGATCAGAACGGAGGGTGCCCATTTTACATGCTGACATATTTTCATCCAAAACCAAAAACTGTTTGAAGCACATGAACACTTTGGACTTTGCCTTCAATGGATATACCCATGCATGCTTGGAAAAAACATCGATGAAAGTCACGAAGTAAAGATAATGCCCAAAAGAAGGTGTCTGCATAGGACCACAGACATCACTATGTACAAGCTGCAATTTCTGAGTAGCTCGAACTGAACCATCTTTTGGAAAGGAAGAACGCTGCATTTTTCCCAAAATACAACCTTCACAAACATATTTTCCAGGTGCCTCAAGTTTGGGCAAAGAGGACACCATTTCAGATTTCTACAAGCGTAGCAAACTAGCAAAATTCAAATGAACAAAGCGTGCATGCCAAAGCTTTGCATCTGACATAGCCTGAGAATCATGTACTGCACATGCCAAATCATTTACAGATCTTTCATAGTCTATGAGCTTATACAGCCCACAACATAAAATGCCAGAAGCAATAATCACATCGCCATTTGACAGATCATGAATTGTACACCTGTCATCAATAAATTTCACAACCAAGCCAATCTTGGCTAATGCAGAGACTGACAACATATTTTTCTTGATCCTTGGCACAAACAAAGCATCTGACAAAGTGAAAGAACTACCATCAGTAGTAGTCAAAATGATCTTACCAACTCTCATAACAGGATTAGAGGAGTTGTTGGTGCATGTAACAATATTCCTTGTAGGGGCAGGCTCGAGTGAAGAGAAGAAACTGCGCTGCGAGGTAATATGTTTGGTCGCCCCACTGTCAAAGTACCAAACATCTGAGTCTACTGCAGACATGCACTACTCATGAGAAGATGGGTCAAAACAGCAAACAGTAGTAAACACCCATTCTTCTTCCTGCACAAGATTAGCAGACTCCGTTTTTGGTGTAGAGGCTTTTTCAACAAGCATTCTAGCCTCTTTCTTCTTTGCCTCTTTAGCAACCAATTTTGGACAGTTCTTTATGATATGATCATTCCCTTTATAGTACTTGAAAAACAGTTTCTGCTTTTTTGAAATTTTCTCATCTTTATCTTGGTTATTCAAATGTGTAGCATTTGCAGATTTCTGCTTACTAATAGAAGAGCTCCATTTTCCTTTGCCCTTCTGACTAGCCAGGATAGCTTGATCTGCAACATACATAATGGACCTGTTCTGCCTGGACTGATCTTCCTGCAACAGGACAAAGACTAACTCCTCAAATGACAAGGCATTTGGATTGCCTTTCATCATCAACCGAAGAGTAGAAGCAAAACTCTGATATGAATCAGGAAGACCATTCAGAACGGTTTGCACAAGTGAGCTATCTGGTATAACCTCATCAGCAGAAATCAATTGTTCCTTCAAGTCTTTGATCTTTGTTAGGAAACTGTCCATATAATCACCTTCATTCATGTGCTCACTCTCCAACTATTTTTTGGAGGTAAGCAACATGAGCCTCATTCCTAGCTTGGTACAATGTGATAAGTGTATCCCAAGCATCCTTAGCTATTCTGCAAGAGCGAATTGAGGAATAGTAGCACGTTTGACAGACAAAGCTATCAATGCATGTGCTTGGGCATCCCTGCCATCCCAACAAATCTTCTCTACAGTAGGTGCAACAGAAACCACAACATGAACAGGAATATGCAGAATATCATCATCTTCGACACCTTCTGCCTCAACTTCTGTACCTACAGTTGTAACAGTTGCAGGTGTGATAGGATGTTTTTCAACACCCTGCACAATGTTCCACAGTCCTTTTGCAACCAATACAGGTCGCATCATATAAGTCCATAACGGGTAGTTGGTACCATCCAACTTATCCTCAATGACCAACATACGAAATACATCACTGCTTTTAGCCATGGCCGGTGACTAAAATACCTTGATGCAGAAAATTGACTGTATCTCAAAAAGTTGAATAGAACTGCCCAGAAGAATTCCACTAGACCTGTAGAGTCTTTGAGACGCTTATATTGGCGAACAAAAACTGGTATATACCTTTGGCACAAAAAGATAAAATAGCCTACACAAGCATTGCGATAGTGCGTTCGGAGGCTGAAACAAGCTCAAATTGCGATTTTGGCACCATAGAGCAAAGATGTTTTGATCTCAAAAACACGCTGAGTATGCTCACCAAAATTCGTGCGATTTTGAGACTGCAACTGGAGGAGTGTCGACGGCACCCTAGAAGAAGCGACGACCTGCTCTGATACCAATTGTTGGAGATAGACGTCTGTGAAAGCACGCGAACAACACAAGGAAGGAGAAGAAGCTTGGAGCACAACACATAATACTGAATGTATTACTAGAGAATGTACAAAGATAAGTAGCCCATTAGGGCAATAGGCGTATATACAAGCCAGGGGAAAGAAACCTCCTAAAGACGAAAAAAAGTGCCCCGGCGGTCCTAGTGTATTCACACACATCACTACCTAAATATATCAACATCTACTTGAACCTATGGATGAAGGATGATGTGTTATGTCTGATGCCACTCTTGGAAAATTCTATGATGAATGCTTCTAGCAGTTGACCTATATTTCAATAATTGCAACTATTTAAGAGCTGAAACCAAGCTAAGGAAATACCCTTGAGATTCAACCCAAATGCCTCAAATTGGGTGAACAAGTCCTCAACCTATTTAGCTCTTGACACTTGTTTAAACTTGACAACATGATCATAAGGATCTCCTGACCCATCAAAGTATTTTTTCATTTTCTTGACCACTTGAGAGGGTCTAGGGTTCTCGGGTACTCTCAGGGTCTAGGCAATGGGAAATCGTATGCATCTCTTTGATGCCTGTGCTTTATGTCTCTCTCTTTCAAGCCTTTCACTTTCAAGTCTTGATCTGTCTCTACCCATAGTGTGTCTCTGGTTTGTTCTCATTGTGCTTCTATAACATGAGATGATCATGCACCTCCCTGATCATGATAGGTAGTGGATGTATGTAAGGGAAACACCGGTTTACCCCTCCATGTGTAAACAAGACTTGTTTGATCTTTCATCGCAAATACTCTCTCCGAGGTGTTATCGAGATAGATTAGCTTTCCAAGGATCTCTGGGTCCTTGAATTTGTAAATACGAATTCCTACTAAATCATTGTGTTTTTCCAATCTAACTCTCCAAAAACATTCATCAATTTCTTGGTTGACGAAGAGTTCTATGGTTGAGTTATCCTAAGGAACCCATTCTTGTGTGAGTATTTTGGACAGGGTAGACTTTGCTCGAGGAGTTCTAAGTTCTTGTCCTTCTTTCTCTAGATCAGGTTCTCCCATATCATACTCTGGTATGATCGATCCGAAATCATCTGCCCTATATAGTAAGTTGGTGACCATGTACATGGTTCCTTGCTTATCAATATAAGAAACCTCTTTGAACTTGACCATTGGGTGCTCAAGTTTGAAGGGTTGATCTAGGTTTTTAACTTGGATGATCGATCTTTGCAGCCCATCCCCATAGATGCGAGCACCTAATCGGTTGGTCTTGATATATTCCAGTTGTGTTTTATAGGAGCCTTCAAGTGTCTATAAATAGGTAGTGCCTAAGCTGCCTTCAGGTCTCTCCATGCTAAAAAACATTTCTGAATTACTTGTCTCTATACACAATTTCAGATACTATTTTATGTTGACATGCATGGTCATATGCAACACGATTCCCATACGTATGATGCATATGATCACACCCAAAACATCTAACAACATGCTTATGGTTTCTATTCAATCTTTTTTGTATTACTCTATGAAGGAATTTCCTATGATCAGGCAAAAGATTTTGTTCCATCGAATGTATAGACATACTTTGTACTTGTGCATGGTATTCATCTTTATGCTTGCATACCATAATCTTATTTATTTGAGTGTGTAAAGTATCTAACCTTTCATTTATGTGTGCTAATGCCAATCTCATTGTTTCACCTAAAGATGTAAACTCATTATCAACTCATGCACTCAATGCTTTAATAGTGTTAGTAAATTGTGCCATTGCTTGAGTTATTTTTGAAGACAATGAGTCAAATTCTAATTCAAATTGTTCATTTATAGATGAAATGATGCACGATTCTATATCATAAAGAATTTTTGCACAATTAGGGTCCATCTTCCTATGTATATTTGCAAGAAATAAAAATAGAATTATGGAATACCTATATTTTTCTCCACTCAATGAGTCCATGATGAGCTTTACCACAACTCCAAGTTTTTGCCAACTCTTGAGTCGTCATGCCATGGAACTTCACATCCCGTTCAACTTTATAAGCATGAAAGAGTCGGTTGATGGATCAAGTCAATGGCTGGTTCTAATAACGACGCATACAAGATGCCTCTGACAAACTCAAGTGATGTTGCACTTATGCTTAAATGGTAAAGAGTTACACTTGGAAGCAAGAATTTAATACTAGATAGTTTATGCACAAACAAATGTATCGATTCTTACATACACTAAAGGGTGGTCTCATATCACAAATTCACATGAAGGAATAGAGTCATAATCCATTATTTAAACAACTTCAAGATTTGAGTTTTTAAATTGAGCAAGGATGATTGCCCCAAATCAGATGAGGAAAAGGAATTCGTGACCAAAATTCCTTATCAATCTATTATTGGTGGTCTACGATCAAGATGATTTTGAGATATTTGAGATATTTGAGAGAAACTAAGGACAAGTGTATATGCTTAGGTAGAGGAAAGGCATTCATCAATGGTTACTCAGATTCTTATTACGTCGGTTGTGTACACAATCAAGGATGCAAAGCAAGGATTTTTAATGAGAAGAGAAAAGCATTCGGTAATAGTGTTGAAGATGATCCAAAACCTAAATCTTCAAAGGTAGATTCATATGCATGTGTTACTATTGAGGAAATAGCTTTTGATCAGGCAACATTAAATGCAATCTTACTTCAAGGTGAAAACAGAAGTGGCATGTTTGTATAGTCCAAAAGTAGTCATGTTAATGTTGCTAGGTCTACTACACTTATAGAGAACATGAAGCTATGGCATGCTAGATTTGGTAATATCAGTTACACACCTCTCAAGCACATCAAAGATCAAGGAATGGTGGAGAGTTTGCCTACTTTTGTTGTACTAGATGATGTAGAGTCATGTGAAGGATGTCTTGAAGGAAAGCTTCACAAACTACCTTTCAAGAAGCATGGATACATCACAACCACAAGGAAGTTGCAGATCATACATTCATATGTGAATAGTCCGATGAGAACAGATTCTATAAAAGGTTTTAGGTACTTTGTTACTTTCATTGATGATTTCTCAAGATATTCATGGATTTACAGTCTTAAAGTGAAGTTAGAGGTTTTTCCTACTTTAAGAAGTTCTTAGCTATGGTTGAAAATGAAAGTCAATCAAAGATCCAAATTTTGAGAAGTGATAGAGGAGGAGAATGTTGGAGCAAACCAATCACAAATTGGTGATTATACAGATCTTGGAGAATGCTTATGGTCAGAATGAAGCAAAGGAAGACATTTGCAAAATGAAGAAGAATTCAGGATGTTGTCTTGTACACATATGTACATATAAGTGAAGAATCTTGTAAGCTACCATAGTTAAGTCTTTAGGATGATAAGGAGTAGAATCATAGACGCGAGATGAGTCCAAAGTCGTGTATATATAAGATAATTATGACAAGAAATGTATGAGAAAAAAGTAATAGAGTCATTTTGTAGATGACAATTTTGAGGAAGATGTGTAGAGAGTTTTTTCCCAGAAAATAGCGACGGGTTTTTCTCTGAGTGCTCTCTGTCTGATCATGTGGATCAGAAATCCTTTTGTACACATCTAATTGAGAAGCTAATGAAGCTATGTCTAGAGTTTCAGAATCTAATTCCTCTCCTACTGTGAGAATGATCATTAGGAACATTCATATGTAGAATGTGAGAACTGAAGCTTGAAAGTAGCGCACTTTTCCATCTCAGTATTTTGATCAGATCTGAGTGTATACTGTAAAGTTTTTGATGAGTGAGCACTTAAAATTTAAGTTAGAAGATAAGGAAGCTATGGCTAAAAGCATTTAGCAAAACGGGTTCCAGATTGGGAGAAATCAAGTTAAGAAGTTGGCTATGTCGAAGGCGCAACTTCTGAGAGTCATTTTCTGACATGTATTTGATCTTAATGATCAAATTAAACTTTTGGTGATTAGTTTTGAGAACTAATGGCTAGTATGATTGCGCAAAGGTATTGCTAATACTTGTGCATTATTTACTTGAAGAAATTTGAAGATTTGTGCAGGTAAAGAAGTTGATATCTGAAGCAGACTTTCTGAAGTTGACACTTCTTCACTCAGAGAAGTGTTGCTTGAAGTTTTGGTAAAAAGGAACATTGTTTGTGTAAAGTTTGGTTTATAGCTGACATAGAAGTGTTCTTAAGTCAGTATAGATCAAACCTTTGGAGATTAAAAGGTCTCCAACAGTGGTATCAGAGCTAAAGGTGAAGTACAAGAGAAGAAAAGATAATCGAAGTTCCAACTGGTGCAGATATTGAAGATCTTCCAAATCAAAGGAGGATAAGGACAAATTATTGAAGATAACTTGCAGAAGTTCATAGTACAAGTTCGAAAGAATCAAGAAGGACAAAGAATATATCAAAGGTACACTTTCTCTTCATAAACCATAGTAATTGCAGATACAGAAAGTCAAGGATGGGAGAAAGCTTGCAAATTGATAAGCTAGATAGGGAGAACTATCCAGCATGGTCCATGAGGATGGAAGCACACCTCATGAGCAAAGACCTTATAGCATTTATTACAGGAGATGAAGAAAAACCTGAGTTTGCAGATCCTAGTATTCCTACTAGGGAAGAGCTTGCAATGTTGAAGACTTGGATGAGAAAGGATGCTCAAGCAAGGAGTATCATTTACATGGCTGTAAATGATTATCTTTTACCTCACATCAGAGGTTTGGAAAGTGCTACAGATGTTTGGAATGCCTTGGAAGAGCATTTCCAAAATACTACTAAGTCAAGGAAGTCCTCACTATGGGCTGAGTTCACAACCTTCAAGAAGAAGAGCTCACAATCAATTTCAGATTATGTGGCAAGGATGAAAGATATTGCAGATAGCTTGGGAGCAGTGGATGAAGACATTGAAGAGGAAAAGTTGGTAAGACAAATACTTACAGGTCTAAGAGGAGATGAGAAGTGGAAGCCTTTTATATTGTCCATAGAGTTGTCACTTGATCACTTTACTCCTGATCTTAATCAATTGCTAGGACATATGCTAACCTTTGAGCAGGATCTTAAAGGAGACAATGATAGAAGTACAAGTCAAGCTATGTACTCCAAAGACAAGAAAAAGAATGGCAAGGGAAAGCAATCAAATGATGATGAAGGGAATTCAAATCAAGCTAACTTCACAAAAGGGAAGACAAATTTCAGAGGTAAAGGAAGAGGAGGTAAGAACAAAGATAATGCTAAAGCTTGTTGGATTTGTGGCAGAACGAATCATTTGGCAAATGATTGTTGGTATAACAATCAAAATGGTGGAAGCAACAATCAGAATTATAGTCAAAGAGGTAGAGGAGGCAGAAACCAAAGAGGCAATTTCAGAGGAAGAGGAGGTAGGACATCATATGGTAGAGGAGGTGGAAGAAACTTCCAATCTCAGTCCTACAACAATAATTATTACAATTATGCATCAGATCAGAAGGATGACATGACTCTTATCTTGAATGCAACTCATGAATCAATGGGAGAAGATCAAAGAGTGTTTTATATTGACTCAGGGTGTAGCAACCATCTGAGTGGGAATCTATCCTTGATGACTGATATGGAAGCAAGGGTGAATGGACATACAGTTCAGACAGGTGACAATACCAAACATAAAGTGGAGAGCATTGGATCAGTGAAGACAAAGAGTGGAAGTACACTTCTGAGCAAGGTACTTTATGTTCCTACTATTCCTAAAAATTTGATAAGTGTAGGGCAAATTGTGGAGAAAGGATATGAAGTAAGATTCACAAATGATGGTGTTTATGTACAAGATCCAAATCAGGGATATAGAACCATAATTGCAGGTAAAAAGGAAGGAAGATTGTTCACTCTCAAAGTCCAAGGTAATGTGGGACATGCATTGTTTACCTATGGAGGTCAAAAGGTGTCTGAATTAGACCTATGGCATAAAAGGCTAGGTCATTTCAATGAGAGAGCTATAAAGGAGATGTCAAAGAATCAGGTAGTGCTTGGATTGCCAAACATTGAAGGGCAACATATGGTGTACAAGTGTGAAGCTTGTCAATTAGGTAAAGCACATAAGAGTTCTTATAACAAATCAGGGTACAAGTATTCAAATATGCTTGAATTGGTTCATACAGATGTATGGGGTCCCTCAAGGGACTATAGCATAAATGGATCCAGATATTATGTGTTGTTTGTTGATGATGCAACTAGATGGATTACTTTGTATGTAATCAAGGACAAATCAGAAGTCTTCAAGACATTCAAACATTTTCATGCTTATGCAGAAAGGATCACAGGGCAAAAGCTCAAGAGGTTAAGGTCAGATGGAGGGGGAGAGTATTTCTCTAAAGAGTTTGATGATTATTTGTGGAATGTAGGTATCAAAAGAGAAGTAACTTGCAGGTACTCCCCTCAACAGAATGGAGTAGCAGAAAGGAGGAATAGGACTCTTGTAGAGTTTGCAAGAGCTATGATGAAGGAAAAGAATTGTCCAAATTACTTATGGGCAGAAGCCATTAACACTGCAACATATCTTGTGAATAGGTTGCCTTGCAAAGCTTTGGATGGAGGAACCCCTTATGAAGCATGGTGGGGTAAGAAACCTAGTCTTGATCATTGTAAAGTATTTGGATGTATTGCATATGCTTATGTTCCTTCACAATTAAGACATAAGCTAGAACCAAAAGCAGAGAAGTATGTGTTTATTGGATATGATGATAGACAGATGGGTTACAGATTGTGGAGTCCATCCACAAAGCAATTTCTTGTTACTAAAGATGTGACATTTGATGAGCAAAACATGTGGTATACAGGACCACCAAATGAGTATACAGGTGTTGAAGAAATTCAAAGAAAAGGAAAGGCAAAGGTAAAAGTATGTGAAGAAATTGTTGATGAAGTTGACTCTAGATGTAGAGTGCAGGATCATGTAGAAGAAGGGCCAAGATTTGATCCAGAATCAAATGAGGCTGAAACTTCAAGAAGTGTAGAAATCAGAAGATCTACAAGGGAAAGGAAAGAACCTATAAGGTATAGTTATGATACATCTTTCCTAACAACAAAAGATTATGCCTACATTGTGAAAACAGAAGAAGATCCAACTACTTATGAAGAAGCCAAAGGTAAACAAAATTGGGAAAAGGCAATGCAAGAAGAGTATGATGCTCTACTTGAAAATGAAACTTGGGAATTAGTACCAAGACCAAAGAATCAGAAGGTCATTGGATGCAAGTGGGTATATAAAACAAAGAGGTTTGCAGATGGTAAGGTGTCTAGATATAAGGCTAGACTTGTGGTCAAAGGTTATGCCCAAACTTATGGGGTAGATTATGATGAAACCTTTAGTCCTGTTGCTAAGATGTCTACAATTAGAACATTGATTGCTATTGCTGCTTGCAAAGGATGGAAATTATCACAATTGGATGTGAAAAATGCATTTCTAAATGGTTACATTGCAGATGAAGTATATATGGAGCAACCAGAAGGCTTTATGGAGTCAATTGAATCAGATTATGTGTGTAAGCTCAAGAGAGCTTTATATGGGTTGAAGCAAGCCCCAAGAGCTTGGAATTACAGATTGGTCAAGTTCTTGAATGAATGTGGATTTCAAGCATCAAAGGCAGATAGTAGCTTGCTAGTGAAGGCAAGTGAAAATGGATACATTTACATGTGCATTTATGTTGATGATATTATTGTTACAGGAACAGATGCTCAAGGAATCAATGAACTCAAGAAGCAAATAGAGAAGGAGTTTAAGATAAGTGACTTGGGAAACTTATCTTATTTTCTAGGAATGCAGATTGTGTATACTCAACATGGAGTATATGTTTCACAAGAGAGATACTTGAAGAATCTTTTGATCAAGTTTAACATGGAAGATTGCAGAACCTCAACTACACCATTGGAGGTAAATCATAAATTAAGCAGGTATGGAGGTGAAGAGTTCAATGACATGAAGAAATGTCAGAGTTTGGTAGGTAGTTTGATCTATGCTACCTTGACAAGGCCAGATCTATCATATGCAGTAGGTGTGTTGTCACAATTTATGCATTGTCCAAAGAAGACTCATTGGATTGCAGCCCAAAGGGTACTCAGATATATCAAAGGAACCCTAAGTGAAGGTTTGTACTATGGTTTCACTTCTGACACAAGAATCAAAGTGTTTAGTGATGCAGATTGGGCAGGTGACTCAGATGATAGAAGGTCTACTCATGGATATCTATGTTATGTTGGAGATAAGCTAGTATCTTGGTGTTCAAAGAAGCAACATATAGTTGCTTTATCATCCACAGAAGCTGAGTATAAGGGAATGGTAGAAGCTGCAAAAGAAGTCATATGGTTGAAGACATTGATGAAAAGTTTTGAGATTGATCATAATATTCCAATAATTTTTGGAGACAATATGAGTTCTTTGTATTTGGCAGCTAACCCTGTTTTTCATGCCAGGACTAAGCATATAGAGATTCAGTATCATTTCTTGAGGGAAAAGGTACTTGATAAAGAGATTGAAGTGATGTACACTCCAACAAAAGAACAAGTGGCAGATATGATGACAAAGAGCTTGGATGGACCTAAGCTACAGAGATTCAAGGAGATGGCAGGAGTGAAGAAGAATGGAATAATCACAATTAGTGATTGAGGGGGAGCTGTTGGAGCAAACCAATCACAAATTGGTGATTATACAGATCTTGGAGAATGCTTATGGTCAGAATGAAGCAAAGGAAGACATTTGCAAAATGAAGAAGAATTCAGGATGTTGTCTTGTACACATATGTACATATAAGTGAAGAATCTTGTAAGCTACCATAGTTAAGTCTTTAGGATGATAAGGAGTAGAATCATAGACGCGAGATGAGTCCAAAGTCGTGTATATATAAGATAATTATGACAAGAAATGTATGAGAAAAAAGTAATAGAGTCATTTTGTAGATGACAATTTTGAGGAAGATGTGTAGAGAGTTTTTTCCCAGAAAATAGCGACGGGTTTTTCTCTGAGTGCTCTCTGTCTGATCATGTGGATCAGAAATCCTTTTGTACACATCTAATTGAGAAGCTAATGAAGCTATGTCTAGAGTTTCAGAATCTAATTCCTCTCCTACTGTGAGAATGATCATTAGGAACATTCATATGTAGAATGTGAGAACTGAAGCTTGAAAGTAGTGCACTTTTCCATCTCAGTATTTTGATCAGATCTGAGTGTATACTGTAAAGTTTTTGATGAGTGAGCACTTAAAATTTAAGCTAGAAGATAAGGAAGCTATGGCTAAAAGCATTTAGCAAAACGGGTTCCAGATTGGGAGAAATCAAGTTAAGAAGTTGGCTATGTCGAAGGCGCAACTTCTGAGAGTCATTTTCTGACATGTATTTGATCTTAATGATCAAATTAAACTTTTGGTGATTAGTTTTGAGAACTAATGGCTAGTATGATTGCGCAAAGGTATTGCTAATACTTGTGCATTATTTACTTGAAGAAATTTGAAGATTTGTGCAGGTAAAGAAGTTGATATCTGAAGCAGACTTTCTGAAGTTGACACTTCTTCACTCAGAGAAGTGTTGCTTGAAGTTTTGGTAAAAAGGAACATTGTTTGTGTAAAGTTTGGTTTATAGCTGACATAGAAGTGTTCTTAAGTCAGTATAGATCAAACCTTTGGAGATTAAAAGGTCTCCAACAGAGAATACATGTCAAAAGACTTTAAGGCTTTTCTTGAAGACAACGGTATCTCTCATCAACTCAGTATTGCTTACATGCCAGAACAAAATGGTGTTGCAGAGAGAAAGAATAAGACACTTTGTTGAGATGATGCATAGTATGATGTCATCCAAAAAGCTTTCTCGAGTTTTGGTTTGATGCAGTACATACATATAATCACATTTTGAATAGGTCTTCCACAAAAGCTTTGAAGGTCATTACAATTATGAAGCTTATTATGGGAAGAAACCCAATGTGAGTTACTTCAAAGTTTTTGGTCTCCCAACTTATGTTCACATTGAGAAGAAGGATCATGGTAAGGTATTGACGACCGGATCCTGCAGATGCACTAAATCACACAAAAGTACTCAAAGAATAGAAAGAGACAAGAGACGACATAAGATTGGGTACAATCTCCCCCCACATGTGCACCATCTTTTGAAAATTTATTGCAAAGTAGTTAAGCAAATTTTCATATATTTGAAGGGAACTTCCATACGCAAGAAGAAGCACAAGTGGATATTGTTTCTATCTAGGAGATTGTGTTATCTCTTGGTTATCCAAGAAAAAGTCTACAATTGCTACATCTTCAAGTGAAGCAGAGTACATGGTTGCCTTTACAACTACACTTGAATCAGTTTGGTTATAGAAGATTCTGAGTTATCTTGATGTTCACATTCATCTTCCACTTCAAATATTTTCAGATAGTCAGAGTGCTATTACTATTGCAATGAACCCTGTTCATCATGCTAAAGACAAAGCATATAGAGGTTCATTACCACTATATTTGGGAATAGGTATTTAAGAAGCGCATTGAGCTAGTCTACATACCTACAAGTGAGAATGTTGCAGATATTTTTACCAAAGCATTGAGGAGGGAGAGTCACAAAAAGTTTTTCACGTTATTGAACCTTGTACTATTATGACATTGAAGGGGGGATTGTCAGAAGCAATGTCCACATCGGTCCAAATCCTCCTTTATGGCGAGCATATGAGGAAGTTTGATAATCCCTTCATAAGAAACAACATGGGGCACCTTGTATAGAACAAAGAACTTCTAAGAAACCCACCAAGGATCAAAACCCATCGGGTGCATCGATGGCAACAAAATTTTGTGGATGTTTTTTTTGAAAGCATATTTTTTGCTAAATCTAGTGTTGATTTTGGTGATTGCAAAAGCTTTTGCGTAGCTACTTTTTTGTATCTTTTAGAAGATATCATCGTAGGCAACCTTCTATCCTATAAAAGAGGATCAAGGCTCATTGTCAAATCATCTTCTCATATCCAAGCTTCAAGGAAGCCTAGCATTGAAGGATCACTTGGAGGTGTCTTCTAGGAGGAAGTGTTCTCACACACTTGAAGGAGGTGTGCTCTACAATAGGAGATATTGGAGGAGTTTGTGTCAGCTTACCATCATCATCAATTGTTGAGTTATTATGAGTAACAAGTCTATTTCTATTCCTACTTGTTAGTTCACTAGTTTCTGATTTAGGGATAATTAGAATTTAGGTTTATTGTAAAAATAGTTCTAAACTATTCAGATTCTCCATATTCTCACACACACTCTTCATAGCTCTTACACACACAATATCTTGTATCTAGTTCTTATTTTTTCATAGATTCAGATATTGTCATTTTGTATCATATTCAAACATTGTAATTTGATATTGGGATATAGATAGGTGAGCATGCTAGCTTACCATACACTTTGAAAAACCTATCTATTATGTTTCTACCTCTCAATCATCTTCTTTTTGAGCAGTAAGGTGTATATGCTAAGGTTCATGTGTTGGAAGATCATGTAAACATCTGATTAATTTTTATTGAGGCCCACCCTACTTCCAATGCCTTTGATGATGATAGAAGCTCCCCCCTGCTTTAAATGCTTCTTCAAATCTTCCTGGTCTCTTCTTCAATCCTTAGCTCTCAAGCAATTTCAAGGCCTCCTCTTGATATCATCAATGCTCAATATTGAGCTCTCATACCTCTGGTGGAGTGTATCCACTCCTAGTTGTAGTAGAAGATTGATGTGCCCTTCCTATGATCAAGCAGTTTACTACCAGAATCCACCCAAAATTGAATTTCTCTCATGAATAGAGGACTCATACTATGAGATTTTTCACAATAAAACTAGACTCTCTAAGCTATCCAACAAGCCATAGATCACTCAATCTAGACAATGTGACCTATGTCAACCTCCTTGCATAAGACAAATGAGAATCTGCCCAAACTAGTAGCTTATACCTATGTATACCTCTTCAAACACATGTGTATGGAAATATGTAGGGATGGACTAGAGATCTTTCAAGCTCAATATAATCAAGGAGAATAAACACTTGATGTTAAGATTATAGCCAAATGAAAGCTTACAAGAAGAACTACAAGATGAGCTATCTTGCTCAGGAAATAGGCACCTATACAATGAGATATAGATGAACAAAAATTTCATCCAAAGTGAAAACTTTAGCTAGCAAGTCAATAACTTAGCTAGGGGGTATCTTAGAACTAGAGTATACACTCCTAATGAGAGCCTAAAAATGCACAAATGAAGCTTGAGGATGGGCATGACTTTCTTCCAAGCTCTTGCCCATATAATGCTCCAAAAATTGGTGTAGAATTTGAATTAAAATCATGCGTCCAAAATCCCTCACTTTTCTCCATCAAGTTAGATGGAACCTTGTCATGCTCTTTTCTCTTTTTGTCAGAGAACAGTAGTTCTATAGCTTTACATATAGGTGGTTTGAGTGCATCTTAGCAGCATATGTGGGATTTATGCCTCCACACACGTGCATGTTGGGCTGAGGAATGACCATTGGCGAGTTGTTTTTCTGATTTAGGGAGCAAGCCATAGTGAAGTTTGATTCTTGAGCTAATTTGAACTATTCTCTTTCACATAATTTGCCCTAAATTGAGCATATCTTATCCAAATTTGGAGATCTTTGTTGTTCTGGCAAGCTCTTTTAGAGCTCTTTCTAGTGAGTGTTGCAAGCCATAGTTTGGTTTTAGTCTCAGTTATTTTGAGAGCTTCAAGTTTGATCCTTCATCATCAACGACCCCCTTTGGAGCATCATTTTGAAGCATAATCTATTGGGAGATTCTTGGGAAGTTATTTGGAAGGCGTGTGGACCATCTTCGATGCCTGCATACCTGGAAATTATCTTTTAAACCACCATATAAGTTTCGTTGTCAATTAATATGCATTATTTCTTTCTTTTTGCATCATATTACATATAGGACATGCAATTTTGCAGAGTACCTAGAGTGTATGTGTAGTTAAGACGTGGACTCATATTGTATGGTGCATGTATGGACTCATATTGTATGGTGCATGTATGGACTCATATTGTATGGTGCATGTATGGACTCATATTGTATGGTGCATGTATGGACTCATATTGTATGGTGCATGTATTGTTCTTTGCAGGGACATGTAAGTATTTTTCTTGCAGGTTAGCGAGGAAAGAAATATAAATTTGTCAGGGTGTGTAATCCCCTTGGGTCTATTTGTAGTCAGATTGTGTCTGTCGGCACTGTTATTGCGGAAGTTGCTTGACGATTACTTGGAATAATTTTTTTGATTTTTAAAATTACATCATTATGCTATCAAAATTTTTGAAATTTAGCATGCATATGCATTCGACAATACAAAACATACTAAAAGTTTCTTGTTTCTTCATTTTCCATTGAGAAAAGGCTTGTGATTTGTTTCTTTTCCGTTGCCACTTACTTATTCTAGGACAAAGAGCGTACTATTCAAAATAAAAAACAAAAAAATCTACAAATCAAAAAAGCAAAAACATAAATTGGCCATCACCATATCCTAGTATGGCCTTAGGAACATCATCCCCTTCTAGGAGAGATACACTCATGGAAGAGAAACCCACAAATCCCATCTAGACCATGAGTAATAGGATTAATAGTCTAGAGATCACACTCCATGATATCTTGGAACACGTACGTGGTTCCAAGAAAGAGGAAGATGTGCTAGAGCCTGACTTGCCAAGGATGGATGTAGATGCTCCAGATGAGTCTCTAGCTCCAGAAGTCCTTAGATATAGCATCCTAGTCAGAGAGGCTAGATGGTAGCTTAAGGATCTTAAGCCACCTAGATATCATGGTTCGACTAGTGCTAGGACTGTTGATGTTGTTGAGTAGTGGCTCGACAAATGGGAATAGTGCTTCTGCTTGTGTCATATCATGGACGATAGACATACAATTCAATAGGCCATGTATAACCTTATGGACATCACCATAGGTGGTGGTGCAAGATCGAACAAGATAAGAAGGAACCCAAGACTTGGGATCAATTCAAGGTCTTGTTTTACAATAATTTTGTAGCACTTGATGAGGGGTCTAGAGCACTAAACACTTGGTTCTTCATCAATCAGAAGAATCAAACTTTCAGGGGTACGCGGATAAGTACAGAGAGGTTCTTCTTAAAGTGCATGATACTATCCTTGATTTTCTCCAGGTCCACAAGTTCATCTTGGGACTTAGGGAAACTATTAGACCGTTGGTGAGGAAGGAGAGATGTTAGCCCTTGGCACAAGCCACGGAGATGGCATTTGTCTATGAGGATGGCCATAGGGGCATAGGCTTCTAGGTTCAGAGGTCCTCATGGTCTAAGGTCGGTCGACCCTTCCACACACCTATTCCTGGTTCAATGAATGCGCAACATTCTAGAGAGTCTAAGTAGGTGCATATGATCAAGATAGTTGCAGGAGGTAAGAGAAAAGTCTCTTCTCTGGCTGAGAGGGATTATAATAAGTCTATACTTAGCCCTCAGTAGAAAGAGAAGGCAATGAAAGAAGGATTATGCTATGGGTGTCTAGGGAATCACCTGTTCAAGAACTGTCCTAAGAAAAAGAAGGTAGCAGCCACCACAGTCATAAATCCTACTCAGTTCAGGAGTGATGATGATGAGGATTTTGGAGATCCTCCATCACCTCTATCGTTTCCCATAGTGGCCATGATAGTCACGAAAACGATCCCGACTATGCCAGATGTTGTGCTTTCGATGGCATAGAAAGGATATCAATTTCTTGACACAGAACTCATTGTCATGAGGGGATCCATGGCAGGACAGCCTATCAAGGTACTCTTTGATACTGGATCAACACATAATGTCATTAGTTCCCACCTAGACAAGCAGTTAAATCTAGAAACTATGTCGTCATAGTATACCTACATAATAGAGTTAGCCGATGGGAAGGGAACATAGACATGGGATCGACGAGTTATTGATCTACTTATTCAAATATAGTCCTATGAGGACAGATTGGATTTTGAGATAATGAGACTAGCACATTTTTATGTAGTCCTTACTAAGAAGTGGCATGCGAGGAAGAGACCAATCATTGACTTTGTTTCGCATGTTTATCAACTTGAGCATGAGGGGAGATGATTATTGATCCATGGAGAACTAGTTCTCCAAGAAACGCAGTTGGTAAATGCTACCAAGCTGCTTAAGATTGATTGTAAGTACATTTATTTCCTTTATTTTGTGCATTCATCATGTATTATGATGGATTCATGAAGTCATAGAGACTCTAGTTAGAGTGCTCCAACACTTTCAGTGAAAGCGAGAGTAGAATTCCAAGAATTCCTCTTGAAAGAATTACCTTCTGGTTTGCCTCCTTGCAGGAACATAGAGCATAGAATCGAATTGGTATCGAGAAGGAGCTTGACTGCTCGACCACCATTTCGAATGAGTTTGTAGGAGGAGAATGAATTCCGCAAGGTTGTGGATGAGTATCTACAAAAAGGGTTGATTAGAACCATCTATTCACCCTTTGTAGCATCAATTCTTCTTGTGAAGAAGAAAGATGGATCTTATAGGATGTGCATCAACTATCGAGCACTCAATAAGATTACTATTAGACATAGATATCCCACGCCCAGGATTGATGATCTTTTAGATGCTCTAGGTGGAGCCATTGTATTTAGTAAAATAGATTTAAAAGTTGGCTACCATCAAGTTTGTTGTTGATTTTGTTGATCATTTGTTAGTGTATAGTAGGACTGTGCATGAGCTGAAAATCATATGAGATTAGTATTAAATGTTTTAAAAGAAAATTAGTTGTATGTTAATCCAAAGAAGGCTTAGTTCTTTCGAGGATAGAGTATCTAGGGCATGTGCTATCAGCCGATGGGGTTCAGATGGATCCCAAGAAGGTCTTAGTTATATTATCTTTGCCAACTCCTCAAGATGAAGGGCAGTTACGGTCATTTTTAGGACTTTTTGGTTTTTATCAAAAATTCATCTCTTCTTATTCGTCGATAGCAGCACCTATGATGAACTTGCTTCAAGGCAAAGTTCCATTTGTATGGAAGCAAGAGCAGCAAGATAGTTTTGATACTATGAAACAAGCTATTTCAGAGGCTCCTATACTCAAAGTGGTTGATCCATAGAAACCCTTTGAGTTAGAGATAGATGCTAGTGGCATAGCCATAAGGGTAGTTTTAAGCCAAGACGGCAGGCCAATAGATTTTGAAAGCAAGAAATTGAGTAGTGCACAATGCAATTGGCCAATGTATGAACAAGAGTTGTATGCAGTGGTGCATGCACTTAAAGTCTGGAGACAATATTTTTATAGTACATAATTTAAGGTATACACAGATCACCATACACTTAAGTAATTTTGTAGTCAGCCAGATCTTCGAGGCAAACATGCTTGTTGGGATGAGCTCATGCAGGAGTCTCACATGGAAATCCATATAGAAGAGGCAAAGAGAATATAGTTGTTGATGCATTATCACGAATAATATATCAAATGAGCTTTACAGCTCTAGAAAGCTCATTGCTTCAAGAGATAAAGGAAGCACATGTGGAAGATCCACATTTATTACAGATTATTCGAGCCATCAGTGATGACTCTATTATAGGAGATGGGGCAGATCTAGCCATTTCTTCACCTAGTAGAGCAAACAAGTCCATTCCATATTCCAATTTCTCACAGGAGAATGGAATAGTCAAACTAAAAGGAAAGGTTTGCGTACCAAATTCCCAGGATTTGAGAAGAAAATTCATGCATGATAACCATGATGTGCCTTGCGTAGGACATCCTCGTGTTGACAAGACAATACATCTTGTTAGAAGAACATTTTGGTGGTCTGGATTAGCCAGAGATGTCCACACTTATGTTAAACAATGCTTTATGTCTCAAGTCAACAAAGCAGAAAGATTAAAGACACGAGGTCTTTTGCATCCTTTACAGATTGTAGATCATAACTAGGATAGTGTATCCATGGACTCCATAGTCAGGTTAACATGGACCTAGAGGAAGCGTGTTGCACGGGTAGCACTCTTGGTTATACCACTTCAGGGGGTGTTCCTATGGACCCTCCCTCCTTTTGACCTCTTGTCCTTTGCTCCCAACAGGGAAAAAGCAAATGCAAATGCTCCTCAAAGACGATGATGCAAAACAACACACAAAATCCCAATGAGAACAAAGGTGGCCCAAAAAACTCATGCCAAGAAAACTAATGCTCTGATACCAATTGTCAGAAAAGGCTTGAATGATGTGTGTGTCTCTCCTCCCATCCATATCATTAGGGGAAAAAAATGAAAACCCTACATTGGCCTTGTAAGGATCCCTAATTTTTAGGGATTAAGCTTAATTCTGTTCTTGTTTAAGGGGAAAAAGTGCATTTAATAGGGCACTTTTTAGTAGGCTGGAGTGGGCTTTTTTTTAGGCTTTACTAGGCCTCTCTCTTTCTTCTTCTATAGAGATAGCAAGAGAATCTACTTTCCACATTATCAAACTCGTGCATGTATTTGAATAAAAAAATGATTTTTGTTTAAAAGTCTCATTTTCAGTGTATATTAACTCAAAAGGGCCTATTTTTAATATATATGTCAAAAGTCACTTTTTTGGGCCCACTTTTTAAAGTTTCTTTTAGAAAAAGTATAATTTTCAAACTCCTACCAAAAGTAAGTGCCACATCATCAAATCCATGACTATGCTTCCCCCAAAAAATGACTTTTTTCAAATTTCATCATTTTTAGCCATACACAATGGAAAAATACACTTCAACCCATACACATACAAGAAAACACATTTTCTGAGCAAAACATATGTTTTAGAGTCCCTTCCAACCAATTTTCCATCTTTGTTTTTGATATTGTTGGTCATTAGCAAAGATGGTATTGACATGTATCACAAAATTCACAGTAGAACATCCTCATGCTCCTGCATCAACGAGTATCCATGTTCGTGTGCCTAGAGAGTTTGCTCCAAATACACAATGCAACAATGATGTTGATTCTCAAAATGAACATTGTGCAGCTCGAGAAAAAAGTATTGATCTTTGGACTCATCGTTCATTATATCCTCTTGATCCAATATCTTATTACCATCCAACATTCCATAACCTCTCAACTTTACTTCAGTTCATTGGTGGGGGTGAAGTTGGACTATTTGGTTACTGCAAGCAATTATCTACACATTCACATGCTACTGCTAAGTATTGGTTCCAACAATATCAACTCCATCATATGAGGGTGGTCTTGGTTCAAATCAAGATTAGGATTGTCGTGTAGCTCGGAGATATCTTCTAAATAGAAAAACTTAGGAATTCCCTACATGGTTATTTTTAGTAAAAACAAATCCATCAGATTACCTTGACTTCGAAAATTGAGTTAACACTTTAGAAAGAAAAATCATATCTTTACAAAAACAACTTGCAGATTTTGAACAAGATATGGAAGCAAAAGGAAGCACAATTTGAAAGTTAAATGCCAATCTCCAGCAGCTGAAAGAGACTCCACTTGGTATGAGATATAGGAAAAGGGCATTGTCATCCTTTGAAGCTCTTTCAGTAGGTGGTAGAGCATGCAAACGAGGTATATATGCAACAAGCTGAGTGTTTGTTTTATCTTTATATGTTTTAATGAAGATTTGTAATGGAATCTTTCATTTTGTAGGTCATTTATTCAAGACATAATTGCTTCATCAACAACACAAGACCAATTCAAGCTGATGAATAGCTATATAAACAACAAAGAAATCACTTTTGGTATAGACACACCCATAGGAAAGTGTATAAGAGTTGTTGTTGAAGCTGAGTTTTCAGAGAAGTTAAAAAACCTTATCAAAGTGCACGATGTGTAGGCAATATGTGATGAAGCGGGCATCAGTAGAAATGGGTATACTGCATTGTACACCCTTCTGAGGCAAGCCTTACAAGCACAAGGTATTTCTCAAAGTATATTTCCATGCCCATATAAAGTGTCTATAGAAAAAAACTTCAAATGAGGATGTGACTCATACTATTCGACAATATTTATTCATACAAGACACTATGCCTGCCTCTGTTTATCATCCAAATATTCCCAAGAAGCAATCAAATATCCTATCTACACAAGGATTTACTTACACTAAATTCAACAATATATTTGTGGATCTTCAGAAGCTTCAACAAGCAATGGTTCACTTTTATAGTTCAACAATCAAAGGTACCCCTACTACATTTTATTTGGTATTGAAGTTTTATTGCATTCAAGTGTCATATTAAGATAATTTTTTCTCTTTTGTATATACTGTAATGTTAAGTTAAAGTTCATACTAAAGCTTGATGAGTACCAAATCATAAAGGGTTGGCGATTGGAAAGGTTGAGTGTGATGCTAATGAATGAAGTTATGGACCATGCAATGAGTGATGAAACTTTAGGATCCACTTCCCATTTTACTTACAATGTGCAATCAGAGAGAGATATCTGGTGGTTAGGTGCTATAGAAGTTCCCAAAGAAACAAAAAATGTTATTTCGTGGATTTTTAATAGGAATCCATGGATTACAGAAGTAATCTCTTCTCAAATACATGGGCAAAAGCTTTCTGTAGATGATATATGTGATTTTGAGGTAGAATGGCATTTGGGTGGAGACCTTAAGAGTATAAAATGCATGTTAGGTTGTAAACAAGGAGCATCTTCTCTCTATCATTGTCCATATTGTACGCAAGGTTACAAAGGATCTAAGAGATAGTCTAAACCTGCAAGGGCATTGATGAGAGTTGATGACTCTGAAGAAATTGATGAAACAAACTCATTGAATCGTAGGGAATGGGAGATATCACTTTTGAGGTGTCCAATGTTACAAGAACCGACTCGTGATAAAGTAAGCAATGATTGGTACCCCATTATTCCATTTCCATTAGTCCATGTTCACTTTTGTACTTTGCATGCATTCATGAGGATCTTTGATAGGCTTTTGAAGCTCCATGTTGAATATGCATTTGCAATGAAACCACTAGAAAGGTCTATAATAGCAATCCAAAAAATAGAAGATCTTTTGAATTCTATTGGTTGTCATGGTGGCCATGTATCTTTAATTGTTAAAAAGTATGGTGAGTCTCAAGAGATTTTACAACAAGTTTCAATGACTGGGAAGAACGCAAGATGTTTCTTTAAAAGAGATGTGAATAGTCAAAATGATGGGAAATGGGAGCTTTGGAAGGACCTCTGTTCGATTACGACAGACAATGATAGTCAGGTTGATCTCATTAATAAGCGAAAGAAGGTTTGGTCATCGTTAGATCAATTATTACATTTGATGGGTTTGGTTTCCACTAATGCTTCACAATGAGAATTATTCCAAGTGACTTTGAAGGAGTTTACATAGTCATTCATCTTATCTTGGGGAGAAAGCAACATCACACATTACATAGTAAGTTTTGCTTACATTTTTTTATTTGGTCTTAAATACCATGTGTATATCTTATTGACCAGATCATAGCATATTCTCTTTGCACATGGAGCATATTTTATGAATCGATATGGATCACGGGACATTTTTAGTACACAAGGAATGGAGAAGTCACATTACAAGGCTAGAGGTGTTTACTTTAAAAACACTCATCATGGGGGTGGTCTACTACAATCAAACTATTTAGAAGAAATGTTCAATTGGTTTTTTCGTGTGACATTCGCTAGAAAATATGTAATGGAACGAGCATGTGAGCCACGAATAGCAAAGATTACAAGAAAGATACAACATGATATTGCAAGAGAGAAGTGGATGTCATCATCAGAACCGCTACATCATGCCCAATGGTGTGCACAAAGAGTCTGCGAGGGTTCTGCTTGGAAATAGTTTAACAACTCTTAAAATGCATTATTTTTTCCAAGGTTTTTATAACTCCTTTCACTTCAAATAAACTTTCAATGTTTTTGTGAATATACTTTTAATGTTTTAAAACTAATTTTTACCCATTTAAATGTGAACAAGACAATTCTGAAGTGAAAGGCTATAAATAAAGGTGTTCTTCTTCGTTTTACCACTTTACATCCTAAGAGAATGGCATGCACAAAGCAGATTTCTAGAAAGGATCATGTCATCCACCCTAACCATGTGCAAGGTACTCAACACCCAACATGGATGACACCCCACAAAAAACGTCAAACCACAAGCCACTCTTCTAGATGAAACTCAGGTGCAGGGACACACTCTGGTAGCATTCCATCACGTGGGAATGAAGCTTCACAAGAAAGAGATGTAACACAAGACATGCAATATTCCCCTTCTATATCTGATGAGCCCCAACAGAGGATACAACTCAAGGAGAGGCCCAAACAATGAGGACGGATACAAGTTGTATTGGAGACAACATCAAATTTAGAGAGTTCCTCGGATGAAGAAAGTGTTAACGAGCCACCATGGACCCATGATCATATCCCCGTGAACCATTGAGTAACACAAGGAGGCAAGACACTCCCCGCAGGACAAGGATAAAGACCAATCGATGAAGAAAGAGAGCAAAGTCGGGCAGAGCAAGTAAATGATGAGGCAGGACCATCTAGGCATGCTCCAAGAAGAAAGAAGAACTATCAACCACGTCGTGGACCACAACGACCACAACCCAACATCCCCCCAAATGCAAGAGCACGACAAAGGCATAGAAAGCAAACCAGAGCCTTTGTAGAGATTCGACATTATCAAAAGTTTGTGGAGCTTCTTATTCCACGAAGGTCATTTGCAAGAGTTGTGAAGGAAGAGATCCAAAGCTATTGCGCTTCGTATCCAAGGGATAGCCATTGAAGCCCTCCAAGAAGTTACAGAGGCATATCTTATCTCAACGTTGGAGGACTCTAACCTATGTGCCATCCATGCAAAGAGAGTGACAATACAACCAAAAGATATGCAGCTAGCTAGAAGAATTAGAGAGAATAACCCTTAACATTTGTACTTTCTTGTTTGGAGAACTTTTTGTATATCCCAAATGATTAATATAATCTTTTTCTTATTATATGTGCTCTCTCGAGTTTGTCTTTTTCCAGTAGTTCTTTAAAGTGTTTTGCATAGTTTAATAAGTCTTTTAGAAGTATTTCTTGTAAATGTTGTTGCCCAAAATGCATGCAATGGTCTAGGAATGCAAAAAAAAGGACTACCATAGAAATGCGAGGAACTTTTGCAGGGCACATCCACGTGTTTCTATGGTAGGCCTTTTTTTTTTGCGTTTCTAAGCCATGAAACCATATGCCATGCACATTGGAGCATATGATTGGCCTTAGATAGGGTGCAATTCATGCAAACCCTCTAACCAATAGATAAACAATGTTGATGAATATTCAAATGTACTTATAAATTGTTGCATGCTTATATGCACCCAGAGGAGTCTAGATATTCTCTAATCATCGCACATAAGAAGAGTCTTCCACACTTCCCCAATTTTACGTTGTAATTGAGGGACATAGACTTCCAATATAGGGCAATTAGTGCATGCAATGGAAGAAATGCAAAAAAAAGGCATGCCATAGAAATGCAGGGATGGGCCCTGCAAAAATTTTGCAGGGCCCGTCCCCATATTTCTATGACAGACCTTTTTTTTTGCATTCCTAGGCCATTGCATGCATTTTGGACAACAAAACTTAAAAGGAATACTGGAAAAAGACTGATTAAACTGTGCAAAAGTTACGAGATTTTCAAAAACATAAAGACACAATAGATTGAATGCACATGGAAATTGAAAACAATAATTGGTATTATAAAATTTTTACAATTGGCTCTTGGCCTTGAGCCTCTCCACTACATTCTTTCTTCTATGAAAAGACATTGGCAATTGGTAAGTCGAAATCGATTGGGATATTAACTGAGGGTCTGTCAATCCAAGGCCTAAAGCTATACAATTGGTCCCTTGCATTATTGTATATAGGCACAAAAGTTTGCTCAAGGCCTTCAAACACCAAGTCATGAAGTGTCCTTGAGGGGAAAATTCCTTGTGGATTGACAAAATCTTCCTTTGGCAATTTCCCAATCTAATGTGCCAAGGAAGAGCCACTACCATGGGCAACACGGTCACCACCAATCCTTGCTACAAATTTATCCACTTCAATTGCTTTTTGTACATAGACAATCATAAAATTCATTAGATACATCTTGTATGAATATGAGACAATCATAAATGTCATTAGATACTTACATCTTGAAGCCTATCTTCATCCTCTCCTCTTCCCATTGCATCTAGTGGAATTGAAGAGTGAGCCATGCCACTTTGCTCCACAACAGGGGATGTTGGAATCTTCTTCTCCAAAATTATTTCCCTTGCTGCGGCCAGATCTTCTTCAATGGCATTTTGATTGGCATCACTCAAAATCTCTTCACGCACAAATGCAATGGTGTCTACAACTGAATCACCAAGTGGAATTGTTGTCTTTTCAATCATGTCAGAAGTATTGTCCATGGAAACATCCGAGGTCGAGCAAAAAATACTTAGGCATTCGTCGAGGCGTAGAACGAATGCCTTCTCAATATCATGCAGGAACAAAAATTCTTCTCCGTCGACAAGTACCACTGAAAACATTTTCATCTCTACCTTTGGTAGAGTGGGTTCCACGAGCTCTAAGTTGGAGGGTGGACTATTCTATGTACTGGCTTCCTTTAATTTGTCCACTACCCCTTGTGGAAATTCTCTGCAAATTTTTTGACTCTCTTCTAATAAGTTGAGAGTTTCTGTCTAGGGTTCCTTTTTGTCATCTACAAAACCCCCAATGACAAGATGGGTAGGTCCATGGGCGTAGGTTTGAGCTCCTCAATGACAATAAAGATTGTTGGTGCAACATAGGAAATATATTTTCTTCCCATCTTCCTCTTCTTATTTAATTGTTTAATTAAGGGCACTATGTCATCTAACATGTGCCTTGCATCCTCAGCAACAACCATGAAACGCTTTAAGTGCTTTGCAAAGGCCTCATCTCCTTTATGAATGTATAGAAGTAGGTCACAGAGGACCCATTTACACTCATATGCTGGAATATCTATAACATATCTTAATATATAGAATTCCAGAAAATCTATAATCTCCTCAATCACATCGGAGTTCATGGCTATTGTCCCTTCAAGATTAGGGACTCTACATACTAGGTCATACAAATCCGTACGACCGTTGTAGTCTATAGTCCATGAATAGATCTCGAGGAGATTTCATGGGAGTAGAAGTGCTACCAGCCATTGCTTGCGTGTGAGAATTCTATTGGTTGGTCTATGCTTTCTAGCTCTTTTTGAGTGCAAATGTGAGAAATGAGCACATAGAACCCATTTTTATAGCAGTTTCAAGTTTTTAAAGTGACTGGACCCACTTTTAAAAGTACAAATAAAGTAGTGAAAGTTCAAAAAATGTGTTTTTGATGACAAAATAATGCACAAAACACCAAAAGATATGATTTTTTTAGCTTCAAAGCAAATGTCTAAACATAACACAACAAAAAACATGGGCAACCACATTTCATAGTAGTGAACATAGACTCTTTGAAATTCCAAAAGTTTTGAAATTACCATTGCAAATAAGAAGGTATAAACAATATCGAACATGAATTGTTTGTTTTACTTTTTACAAGGTTCTTGAAAGTGCAAAGACCATGAGATACAATGACTAGGACCCAAAAAGTGACATTATCAGGTTGCAAAAGAACTATGACAATGAGAGTTTAGTTCCATCTTTGCTCCAATCTACAAGGACTTTCATTTTGTATTCCAATCTTCTGCCCACCTGTAATCAATTTGCAAGAAATTGAAGTTATAAAAGTAAAATAAGCAATAATGAAAAGATTACTTTAAGAAAAGCACAAAACATTTCTCACCTTATGTCCTTGTATTTTGAATGTGGATGGAGTTAGTCCTTCAAACCCCATAATCACCAAGTGTTCTCTTGGATTAACCAAGATCCAATGATTATTTACTAAAATAGTTTTTGTTTCATTGTTGGGCAATCTAAGCTTTATTTCAAATGAATGTAAAGATCCCTCTGAACTTTGAAATGGTATCCATTTGCCAAGTTTGCACATCCAACGATCATAGTAGAATATAATGTATAATGAAGTATGTTGTTTCAAATATCGAAATCCTATATCGGTTCCACCTATTTTACAAAGATATTTATCACCTTTTGCAATTCCTTCTATCAAACCCCAATTTTCACTAAGAAGACTTTTGACTTGTGCATATGTGATATCTTTACACATGAACATGGTGCAAGTCTCTTGGAATGAGAATCATTGGAATAAATATACAAAACAATGGATGGGAAAAGATCAGTGCAAACCTACAGACCTAGACACTTTTGTGAATTTCAAAGAGTTATGTATATCCATTACCATCTTGTGCTTCAAAGATGATGTGGACCATATATCAAGTTTTGGCCACTCCAAGCTAAGAAGAGAATGTACTTCAATTCTCTCTAACCTTCCAAAACCATTCATTGTAGAGGGTACAACATATCTATGTGTGCAAAAGAAAACTCTATCATGGAAAAGTTGAGCAGAAGATATTTTTGGAAAGACTAGTGCACCAACATCTGCATGCAATGCCTCGAAAGTACTTGTAAGACTATGAAGTGGTTGCTCTTCCAACAAAGTAGAAGGAAATATATCTGAAACAAACAAAAACATATCTAAATAGTTCAAAAATATATTTAATACTAGAAAACATACAATATTGTAGAGTAATACTTACAATTCACAAGATATCTGATTCTATTAGAGTTTTCAAGTTTCATAGTTGTCATTGTAAAAACATGTTGTACAATAGCAACCATCCCATTGTCTCTGTGCTTCTTGAAGCCAAGTAACTTTCCCTTCTAATGAAGATCCACGTTTCCACGATCTCTAACTCGATGAGGCCCAATTCTAGAGGGTTGCATGTACACCCATGCACCTTTGGCATACTCATGTGACAGCCATTGTCCATATGTGTCTTTGATATTGTGACATTTTAATGTGAGGATTTCATCTTTTGGTGGCCTAGAAGCTTTAGATGTTGCCATTGAAGCTAAAGGTCTTCAAGCTACAACAGTAATTCGAGATAGGAGATGCAGGTAGGTTGGGGTGTAGAAACAGGAGCTTCAATGGTTTGTTACAGGGTGAAAGTAGTGGGAAAAGATGACTTTTTGGGACCTGGGTATGAAAATGTGAGGTTTAGGAGGGAAATTAACTCTTTTTTTAGTATTTTTGAAAAAGCCATTTTTTTCAGCTCAAAACTGCACGGATTTTGAATTTGGGATCAAAAAGAGTACTTTTGACTCTAAAAAGTAATGGGGGGTCCATTCTCAAGTGTAATGATGAGTTTTTTAACTTTTTAGAAATTTTGAATTTTTGGACCCAACTAAGTTACGAGATTCCTTCTCTCTCTAGAGGTAGCTCATTAAATAAGGGAGAAATATGTCCCCTCTCCCCCCTTCAACCTAGTATTTTATAGGGCATAGACTGTGGCCACCGCCCTCTTCTGATTGGCTCATTAAAAAGTAATGGGGGGTCCATTCTCAGGTGTTATGATGAGTTTTTCAACTTTTTAGAAATTTTGAATTTTTGGGCCCAACTAAGTTATGAAATTCCTTCTCTCTCTAGAGGCAACTCATTAAATAAGGGAGAAATATGTCCCCTCTCCCCCCTTCAGTCTAGTATTTTATAGGGCATAGACTGTGGCCACCACCCTCTTCTGATTGGTCCATCACTAATCACTCCTTAATCTAAAAGGCCCATGTAGGGTTCATTTTTTCCCCTAATGTATACCCTCTTGTACTCTAAAAATAGCAATGTTCTTAAATGATCTAGTTTCAACATGTGGCCATCTTGCAACACTCATCCCCATTACTACCAAGTACCTTAGGGTATCCCTAGAGCTTGGGACCTTGGCTAGCTGGCCCTTGTCCCTCACACACATGGATTGATCCCTATGGATCAATGTCATGATCCCTGTGGATCAATTTCTGACAATCACAAACCATTTTCTACCAATATATGACACATCATATATGCCCATAATTAGTACCATCCAACCTGTCCTCAACAAAGAACATACAAAATACATCATTGCTTTAAGCCAAGATCACTGTCTAAATACCTTGATGCACTACCCTATTGAGATCTACCAAACCTGTAGCAAACTTTGAGGAGCTTGTACTGGCGAACCGAAACCTATATATATGCTTGACACAAAAGGATGAAACTTCTTGCATAGGTCTTGAGATAATGTGTTCAAAGGCCAAAATGAGCTCAGATCAAAATTTCGATGCAAGTTTGAGACTACATCTATAGGGGTGTATATGATGCCCTAGATGAAGGGGAGACCTTCTTTGATACCAATCGTTGGAGTTCGAGGTTTGCAAAAGCACATGCACAACACAAGGAAGAAGAAGAATCTTGGATCACAAGACAACATTGAACATATTACCTAGAGAATGTACAAAGATAAGTAACCCATTAAGGTTATAGGTGTATATACAAGCCAAGAGAAAAAACCTCTTAAAGAGGGAAAAAAGTGTCTCGATGATCCTAAGTGTGTTCAAACACATCACTACCAAAATATATCAACATGTGTCTTCTTAGAAGATTAGCAAATAGATATTAAGCCGTCCCAATGACTCCATTCATTTTGCAAGGAGAAAGGCATGAAGGTTGATGAGGGACATAAAGATGATGTTGGCTAATTCCTTGGAGATCACTCCATGAAGAGTATCATATATCTTGCCTCCCAGCCACATATCCATCAAAATAGCTTTCGCTTCCTCTCTCATATGAGCACCACTTGGCTCCACACATGGGTGCTACATGGCACTCTTGTGTGAGCCCATAAGTGATCCTTTCTAAGGGATGATTCTCACACCCCTCTCTATATAACATTTCCTTCCATTAAATCCATTTTTGTCCTAAAAAATGGTCTTGGAATGTATTAATGGAAGAGAGAAAGACTATAGAATGGATGGCTCCCAATAAAACCCACATATTCGATGTACATGGTCATATATTTGTGGTGTTTGCCCATATCCTTCTCCCTTAAGAAGACCCTTGGGAAGGTGATATAAAGTTGGGAAACTATCTTTAAAGGGTGCTAACCCGCTCCCATGTAGCACTATCTTCTGAACTATCTTTCCACTTTAACAAGGACTCTTTATATAGGTGGATGCTCTTCCATCTCTCTCGAGTGCATAGTATGCTCTCTGGATCATGTTAGTCGGCCGCCGGAGTGGGACAGATGTAACGGATGCCAGATGTAATGGAGTTTCTTGAATTACGCGCGAAAAGTTGGTACACGCATCCTGTAAAATCTATATAAAGCAATGTAAAGAGAATGGTCAAAGAGACGTCTTTTCTGGAATTGCCATATTGATCGCCTGAATATTTGTGAGAGTATTGTTTACATTGTTGTGAGGTCTTGAGTACTGTTCGTGTTGAGTATGTTCTACATCGTCTGCGTATACTATAGTTCACCGTAACGAGTGTTTGAGTAACGGATCGTGTGTCTGATTACTGTCGATTGTATTGCGTTGTGGCGTGTTCTTCGGATTGTTAAGTATTATAAGTCAATCTGAGTGTCGACCTTACTGTGTGAGTTGAATAGGTAACTTGAAGCATTGTTGAAGTATGTTCTGTTTGTTTTACTGGATTCATGGTGTTCGGTGTTATTATCTGTTGACTCTGAATACGAGGAAGAATTAGTACCTCCGGTAAATGTGAACCTTTATTTGAAGATCGCTGTAAAGTGTTGTGACGGATGAATCTGTCAGTTATAGTGTTCGATTTGGGTTGATTTACTACATACTGTTGAGTCTGAAGATCGGACTACTGCTCTGTTCCAATAGCAGGTTAGTCTGAAGAAGTTCGGTACCCAGGAACATAGAAATCAAGTATTGTTCAGTTAATGCTAGTAACTGAGCTAAGACGCGTATTAGTGCTTTTGTTGTTGTGACGAAGATTTGGGAAATAAGTACAGGGCCTTTGTCTAACAGACTCCTACCACTCCCAAGAACCCACGTTGGTCTGGTAACGACTTTCGGCTAGTCAGAGACGTTACAATCTAAGAGATACGTTTAAGATATACATTTTAAAATATTAAACATTTTACATTTAACACTTTTACGTTTAACACTTGGCGCCGTCTGTGGGAAGGTGGCATCAAGATTGCCAGTAGTCTGTCAAAATCGAACATCCAGATTATCATTCGATTGGAAGTAGCAACAGAACCAGATTGTTGCAAACTGTTTCGTTAGTAATACTACGCGATTAGTACAAAAGATGATACATGCCGGTTACTCGATCCGATGAAACGTATCCCAAGAAACATTAGTCTAAAGTACTTAATGTACTAAAGCCAACTTTGGGAGGTAGGAGTACAACTAGGTCTGACCCAGTTGTCAAGAAAGTTAAGAACGTTAGAACTGATTCCGGTCATATTCCGGTGGAACGTGTTACGCCTCTGGTACATTCCGGTACTATTTCGGCACAGTCTGTCGAAGATATAGTAATTCCAGAACCTACCAAGACGCAGTTGGAAACTAGTTTAACAATCTTGGAAAAAGATTCAGATTTATCTACGATTAGAAGCACTCTAGTCAAAGAAATCGGTGAAGGCAAAAAAACACCATATTCGGGCATAATTTCGGTTCATTCTGGTGATATTTCGGTAAGAAAATCACAGTTTTTCGGTGACGGTTTAGCATTTTCTGCTGAATCTTCAGCCCAACCACCGCGCTTGGAAGCGAGTTCCCATACACTGGACATCAAGAAGGAAGGAAAGCTGTTCGAAACAGAGATTTGAAGCATATTAAGCAAGATCATCGCACCGGAAAGTGCGCCATCCGACGATACATATTCCGATAGTTCAGATATTCAACCCCGAGATACAGAAGGAAGGTATAATACACTCACAATGAACGGACAACAACAACAACAACAGTTATGTCCACCCAGGCCGCCTCCAACGGGAGTGACGTACACGAAGTTTGGTGGATTCCCAGGAGATGATCCGGATGCTCACGTACGCACTTTCGAGATAAGCTACGCAGTTCTCAACCATCCGCCGGATCAGGCCTATAAGGCTATTGTCTTCCAATCTACACTTGTCAATGAAGCAGCTAGATGGCTTACAGAATATGATATTAATCACTTTGGCACCTACAAAGCAGTACGAGATGCTTTTCTGCAGCGATTCAAGCTGAAAAAGAATCCAGCCAAAATTTTTGACTATCTACAGAACAATAGACAGAAGGCAAATCAAACCGTACAGGAGTATGCTACTCTCTTCAGAACACACTTAAGGCAGCTACCACCGGCCCATGCTAACTTACCAGATGACGTTATCACTCAATGGTTCATCAATGGCTTCACTCCACAACGTAAGCAGATCATGATCATAAGATGTGTCGGAGCCATGACCCTCGATGCAGTCATTGCAATGACTCTGCAACTGGAAAACAAAGTCGGCAGATTTACAGAAGATCTGGAGTGGTTAAAAACAAACAAAAATGTTGCCGAAGATATGACCAGACAAGTATACTGCATCACATGCAAAAATTCAGGACATACTAGTGCCAATTGTGCACTTAATCAGGCATTCTGCGCTATTTGCAACACTGCCGGACACACCATCGAAAACTGCGCATACAACGCTAGAGTACAGGGAACAGCGACTGTCAATGCAATTATCCAGGAACAAGGACAACCAGCCAACCATTATGTGCCTCCACAAATGAGAAACAACCAGCAGCAAAGATATCGAAATTACCGAGGACAGAGGAATAACAACTATAATGCAAACCGCTGGCAGAATGGACCACTACCGGAAAATCCCAATTTACCACCACCGCGCTGCCATTTTTGTGGTGAATTTGGACATATTAGGAGATTTTGTAAGGATGCAGCTGAGTATGATCAAAGGAAGAAGGAACGTCAAAATCCAATGGCCAACATGGTACAAATCACACCGGTGGAAACACAGGCTGCTGCAGTCCAGACCCGATCCGGTAAACAACTGCAACCGGCAGCAGAAATATTTGAACCAGGGATACATGAACAACACAGAATGTACAACAAGGCTAGTCAATGGACCACAGCAGAACCACCAGTCTTCCCAGAGCCTATTCCGATAACCCAGCCATCGTTAACAAAGGAAGGAACACAACAACTGGAGTCAACAGCAGGGACATCATCAGCAGCAGATACATTACCAACCGTAGACACCTTCACATCAGTAGAGGCATCAACTTCAACATCAGTGGAGCCTGTCAATCAATCTCAACAGGCCTGGGAAATCCTATCTAAGGCATCTATCACTCTGCCTCTGGGCCAACTATTGGCATTAGTACCTGGAATTCGACAACAGTTCCAACAACAGTTCAGTCTGGTGCCTTCTTGTATTCCAGCGACAGCAGCAGTTCAATCGGAACTTGATTCTACGGTTGATCATTCAGTTCCCTTGATTACAATATGGTATAAGAATCATAATATTACGCAGGTATTAATTGATGGAGGCTCTGGTGTTAACATTGCGACTGCGGCATTATGCAAAAGGTTAGGATGGACTGAAATCGAACAAGTTCAATTTTTTGTCAGAATGGCAGATCAATCAAGAGTCCATCCCGTAGGACTTGTGCGGAATATACCCATCACTTTACAAGGTACGACCTTCAAAATGACCTTTGTTATACTAGATCTGCCGGAATCCACTTTGGATTACAACCTTCTTTTTGGCCGACCTTGGCTGAAGCATGCGAAGGTAATACAGGACTGGTCTGCACAAGAGCTTATGTTTAAAGATGCCAATCGTAGATATGTGGTAAAATTAGATGCTATACAACCTTGCGAGCTACACGCTAGACCGTATTTTGTTGAACCAGTCCATATGCTAGATGGATTGTCAGACGATGAAGAAGAAGAGTTTCTGAAGAGTAACGCTGACTTAATTTCCTTAGGGACTATTGATCTACAGTCCGTTGTAGATAATTGGAACGCTTCAGTCTGTACAATAATACCCATCACAGAAGAAGCTAAGAAGGAAGACAGTGTTTCGACACATGACGATGAACTGCAGCAACTTTTTAAACCAATAGACGACACAGAGAAACATCAACAGTTCTATGTCCCTGAAGATCAGCTGATCACTTACAATTTAGGAGATGAAGATCATCCGCGTCCTGTGAAGATAAAGCAAAACTTACCGGAAACATTTCAAGCAGGTTTAATCCAGCTACTCCGAGAATTCACTGACGTCTTTGCATGGGACTACAAAGACATGAAAGGATTGGACCCCCGCATCTACCAGCACAGGGTCATGCTGAAGCCAGAAGCAAGGCCAATAAAGCAAACCAGCTACCGGATGAATCCCCATTATGCATCTCAGGTAAAGGCAGAACTTGATAGGTTATTAAAAGTTGGATTCATCATGCCAGTAGAGCATGCTGAATGGATCTCTCCGATTGTGATTGTGCCAAAGAAAAACAAGCAATTGCGAATCTGTGTAGATTACCGGAAATTAAACGCAGCAACCGTACCGGATCCCTTTCCAATCCCCTTTTTGGATACCATGCTTGATAGAGTAGCAGGCCACGAGATGTATTCATTCCTAGATGGATACAGTGGCTACAACCAAGTGAGAATGGCCGAAGAAGATATACCAAAAACTGCATTTATTACCAACTCGGGTGTCTTTGCTTGTACGGTAATGTGGTTTGGATTGAGAAACGCACCAAGCACATTTCAAAGATGTATGCAGGAGATATTTTCTCCTTACCTCACTTCCTTTATGCAAGTATATCTCGACGATTTTTCAATTTTTGGTAAGATGATAGCACACCTGTTCCATTTACGGTGCTGCTTTCAAAAATGCAGAGTATAGACTCTGCTTGAACCCAAACAAATCTGTGTTTGCGGTTTCATGTGGCAAGTTACTTGGCCACATTGTATCTGCACAAGGTATCCAAGTAGATCCAGATAAAATTTCGGCAGTACTAGAAGCTCCGGTGCCCGTTACTCCAAAAGAAGTCATGCGCTTTATGGGCCAAGTACGGTGGCATGGGAGACTGTAGCTCAGTGATGAGTAGCACCTCCTTTAATGTCAATCCGGGAAGACGTGAGGATGGTATGAAGACCTCGAGCAAGTGGCGGCACAAGTGCGTGAGTGAGAAGCACACAAGCATGCACACACATACACACACACGCGCACACACAGCAAGACAAAGAGAGAGAATCAATGGAGTTCTTTAGATTACTTTCAATAGCTCTTACAAGTTCGTTTCAATTACAATCTAACCTCAAAAATGAGCTCTCTAGCTCTTTTTATAGTTTTTGACTAGCTTTTGGCCCTGTCCAGACCTAGTGTCCGGCCTAGTTAAAAATTAGGTTCCTGGGCTTATTTGGGGGTTCAAACGAGATCTAAAAAATACGAAAATTGGTACGCAACTACTTCTAAGGCTCCTCAAGCTCAAGGACTCCTTGGCTTGCACAAAATGGAGCTGCAAAAATGTGAAATGATATTTACAATGATTGTTAGTGATAACAATCACTGTTGTTGTAGGGATTTCTTCTAGTGATCTGCCATACATATCTTCGAGCTCCCTACTTGCTCTTCCTCCCTGCATGTCCATCTCTTGCTCTGCATTAGTGTCTTGAAAAAATATTGGCCTACTTGCCAGATCTTCTTTGACTGCCCTGTTTGCTTGTGCTGTCCCTTCGCTCTGACTCCCTTCTTTGACTTTCACGTCTTGTAAATCCTGGTGTACCAAGGCTACTGCCAACACCCCCCCCACTCTCGCGTCTGTCGCCCCTGACAGACCCTTGTCTAGCTGCTTTTTGGACGTAATATTGGACAACATCGGCGGCGAGGTGGTGTTCTTCTAACCTGAGTCCCCTAGCTAGATCTGTCAGCAATGCATCCCAATTGACTGGCCCTGGGACCTCTGGATGTGGCACCCGTAACTGTTCTGAGTGAATGGTTCGCTCCACAGCAAATAAATGGAGGAGATGTGAGGGTCTGGGTACAAATATTTCTGAGTGGTATTCCCAGAACCCTGTTATGAACATCTCCTCAAATGTTTGTTTAAAGCAGGCTGGGAGGTATTTTATTCTGGCGTGCCAAGCATATACTACCTCTATGGAAGGAGTGGTGCTCATGTCATAAACTAAATCCTGATTTCCTGTAAGGAATCCGACATTTGAGAAGTGTGGGTCCTTGATGTTCTTGAATGTCCTGAATGTGATAAGCATTAATTCAAAAATTTTCATGCACATCTGGGCCATCACATCAGGGGTGTTCCTTAATCGGATGCTCCAGTGCCGTATGGTGGAAATCATGTAATTGACGGTGGGAGGTCCTTGAGGGGGTGCTAGGTAGACGTAGTTTAACCATTTGGCGCAGCCCTTGATATTCTTGACTGCAAGGGTAAACTCTGGCCATGTGCGTCTGCGGAAAACAGGAACGTAACAAGGATTATATTTAATAAACAGAGGCATATTCGTCCAGGTGCGAACCATCTCCGGGTAGGTTTCGAGGAGTCGGATCCTCCAGGTGGGTTGATGAATGGATCCTTTTTGAGCGCTCTCTGGGATGTCATCTGGCCCAAATTGTGTAGCAAACGTTGGAGGTTTGCCACATCTTTGTTGGATTTCTGCATTGTAGTCCGCCAGGAGTATACAATATGGCACGTATTGATCATCATTGGTTCCGATCCATCTATGGTGGGACATGTTGCGGAAGTATTCTGATTTAATAATAGTGTCCTCTATCTTTGCCATAGATTGGATTTGAACTGCCACTCGATCTTCATGAGTTGATGCTGTTTTCTCTAGTGTCTGGAGCCACTCAGGTACTTCAATTTCTAACGTATCCATTCCTTCTGCGGTTTGCTCACCACCTGGCATTGGCATAGGAACGTATGGTTCCTCATACGTCTCATCTACCTCGATGGGTACCAAATCCTCGGGTTCTGGTTCGACAATTGGAGAGGGCTGCCTTTCGTGTGTGAGTAATCTTGCCTGTAATTCGGCCACCTGCTCTTTCAATGTCTTGACTTCCTCGGAAGTCGTGGTCGTTTCTGTGACTCTGGGTGCTGTCTGTTGCTCTTGGAGTTGATTGCACAGCGCATCACGTTCCCTTTCCAAGTCATCATGAGCTTCTAATAGATCTGCATAGCTGTCCAAGATGGTCTTCATTGTCTCTGAGGGCACAGCTTTAAACTGCTTTGGATCAATTTCGTGGGGAGAGCCTTCCATTGCTGCTTCTAGATTTGCTTCATTTTGCTGCTGCAGTCTCTTGTTCTCTTCAAGGGCGGCCGCCATGTGTTTTCTGAGAAGTGCCAGGTTACGCCGGACTTTGAGATTATCGGCTTGGTATACTTCGAGCAAAGCTTCTAGTTGTTTGACACCTGATTCTGTCGATGGTTGGGGTGCCTCCACTAATGTTTGGTGAGCCTGCTCAAGCGTCGTGTAGCGTTGATTCAGTTCTGCATTTTCGGTTTGTAGAATGTGAAATTGTTTTTGTAAGTTCTGATGGTGCGTTGCCAGTTGTTGATACCGGTTGTCCAGAGCTTTGTACTCATTCTAGAGCTGGTATACACATTGATTTAATGCTAAAAATATGCTATTTACATTAAATAATGCTGGGAGGGGTGAAGATGCAGGGGGAATGGGGGCGGGAATGGGAGATGTGAATGATGTGGATGCAAGTGGAGAGGTGGGTGGAGGGGGTATGGGAGATGAAGGTGGCATGGGGGGAGGGAGCGGTGCTGTGGCAGGTGATGTTTCCATCGTGTCAATTGTTTGAGTGACGGTGTAGATGGGGATCGTGGGTGGAGTGGATGTGACGTCGGTGAACAGGGTGGTGAAGGTGGGCATGGTGACTCCCCCGAATTGGATTCCCGGAGAGAGTGGGATGCCCATGACAATGGTGGTGGTAGTGGACGTGGTAGTGTTAGTGTCCTGTGGTGGAGTGAATTGTGTAGTGCGAGGTGGGGATGGTGGTGACAACGGTGCTTCCTGATATTCTTCTGCTTGTGCTGTCTCGCCTGGTGCTGATACATTGATGTGAATTTGCTTCCCGGACCTCCTGGGACGAACGGGAACCCTTTTCTCAAACCTGTGAACGTAGGCCATTGCCTCATGAATGGCCTCATCCAATCCTACGGCGTCGGCATGAAGGTTCATGGACTCAATGAACAACTCATCCACACCTTCCTCAGCTAGCAAGTCGTTCATGAGTCTCTTGCCCGATTCTAGTGACATCTTATGCTGTTCCTGAACCAGTCGCATGGTTCGATATAGTCTCTTGATTTGTGCCGAATATGCTGGGGCACTTGCTAACTCGGAGAGTTCGTCATATTCTTGATGTTGTTCTTCGTCGGCTTCTTCTTCGTCTCCTCCTGCCTCTTGTTCATCTACATCGACTTCTACAACTTGTGGTTGGGTGGGGGCCGATGTTGTTGTTTGGGGTTGTGGTTCCTGAGCTCGCTCTGCTTCAGCTTCAAGGTTAGAGTCATAGATTAATCTGGCAATTTCTTCATCCGTGAGGTCCTCCAGAGTAAATCCCTGTGGAAATTCCAAATCTGATGGAATGGGTGGAAACACCAGATTAGGCCCCTCTATGCTTGGTCTTGGTAGCCGGATTGTGAATGGCCTAACTCGTCGTGTCTGGGGAGGGGTGATTTCTGGTGTAGTGGTAGCTCCCCTTGGTTGAGCACAGGGTAATTGGACTCCCCCCCTCATCTTCTTTGATGGGGGACCTGCTGCTGATAGTCTTCTCTGGAATTCTTGGACTCGGGACCATACGAGTGCCCGCTGAACAGGCACGTCATAAGCCAAGCATCTATAGATTATTCTGGTCAGAGCACAACACCCGTGGAGCACATTCTTCTGTTTCTTGTTCCACCTTTGATGCGCTAGGTGGATCTGATCTATGATCCAGTGGGGCACATTGATGGGAAGGCTTTCTGTCTCTGCTAGATATAAGCTGAACCATATTTTTTTCGGGGGCATTGTGAATCGTTCCTGGGAGGGGAAAGCAAAATGTTGCATGATGGTTCGCAGGTGAAGCGCAATGGTAGGTGTCATCGCTACCATATCCTTCAACTTATTAAGCTCCTTGTGCTTCATTCGACCTGGAACCATGGTTTCCTTTTCGGTTGGGATGTGCATGCCATACATACCCAATGCTTCTCTTACCAGATTGAGGTTCAACTTGAACCTTTTAAGCTCATTACCCGGCAGCAGTGATGGCAACACAAAGGTGCTGTCGCCTCCCTTGGCCCTGCTTGGCGTGATTGTACTGATCAGATATGAACATCGTAAAAAATCCGGCTTTGGTAAGTGAGCCCTGAAATAACTGTCCACACCCGCTTTGATCCAAACTGATCTCATGACTTCGGCGTTTTGATAGCTTTCAAAATCGCGTGTGAAAAAGTGGTATCGACCCCATTTGCCATTAAATTCCAATTCTGCTTCCCAGAAATAGGTTCCATCGCCCAGTGGTCCAGCAACATCACTGAACCAATGCGCATGCTTACCTACTTGAGAAGTGTGCCCTTGAGGAGGATCCTGAATGGGGAGCACATGCACGGCTTGAAGTTCTTGCGGTCTTGCGGTGAGACGTGGCTCAAGGAGAAGTGTTTCTATGTCCACAATCTGGGCACCACATCCGGCTTGAGAGCTGGTACCTGCTTCTGCCATGGCCCTGTTTGCTGGTTGGTTCTGTGAGAATATAGAACCAAGTGTTAACATCGTAATGGACAGAATAAATCCGTTGTTGTCCCCGTTACAACATTAACATGAGGTAGATGGTGAGTTAGTGGTTAGTAAGTGCATGAAGACAGTGTGTGTAGTTAGTGCTTGTGTTGTCCTAGGAGACTACTACAGTTAGTAAGTGGGCATGAATTTACAAATTGGGGTCGGGAGGTTTATTACACGCCCTAGGCTGCCAAATGCAGTGAATGGGCTTTGCTTTCGGTTTCGGAGAGACTCTAGAGAGCTTTCTCGGTGTCGCGGTTTGAAAATGAGGCCTTTTAGGGACCCATTTACAATTGATTTCATGCACGCTCTTGGGTCTTGGTGTGTTCTTGAGCGGTGAGAACGAGTGAGTACTGGCAGTATGCGTAGCTGCGTTATGCTGTTTAGGTTGTGGCCTCAGCGTAGCTACTTGTGCCATCAAGCAAGCCTTAGGCACCCAAATTTGTCTTGATTGTGGGCTAGCCTTCATCGACTTCTTGGGCACCCAAATATATTTCACGTTAGTAGAAGAATTTCCGAAAGACTTCTTATTAGTGTCGTGTTGTTGGTTACTAATAAGAGGCTTTGCTCGTGTGGTTGGCTTGAGTGCAACCGGGTGTTCGCCTTTCCGCACCCACACTTGTTTCACTTGTTGGGACATTTTGCTGCACAGGTACTTTTGATCTCGGACATAGGTAGTACTCTGCTTCTGCTGCCTTTGATCCACCTTGGGTTGTTGCCTCCTTCTAGCCTTTGGAAAAGAAGGGAGTTCGGTTGCATTCCTGACTCCTTTTTTGCGAATATCATTCCTCTGCAACACATAGTTTTGGACAAGAACAGCATGGTCATCTTCATGTGTACCCCTGGAGGGACCAGGAGTCTGTGCTTTTCCTAGTTCCTTGAGTGCTCCATTGTCTAATTCTACTGTAACTCGGCTATGATTGATCCAAACCTGGAGAAGTCCACTTCTTAGGTTTAAATTGACTGCTTGGTCATAGATCCAATCTTGACCCAAGATAAGAGGTTCAGTGAGATCCTCATCCTGACACACCAGTACTTTAACTGTCATTGCCTCATCATGAATGTAGAGGGGAAGTTCCACCTCGCCCATGCAAGGGGTTTCCACGCCTCCCAATCCTATGAGATATGCTTCCACAGGATTGATAAGTAACTGCAACTCTTGACAGTAAGACAACTTAACAGCACTAGTGGCTGCACCTGAGTCAATCAAGGCTCTTACGGTCCTTGCACTCTTTCCTTGTCCTATCTCTAGGGTTACGAAAGGACGTCGATCAGTTATCTTATGAGAGCTAGTTCCTGCGACTGCACACATTGCCATATGATATCCTTGATCTGCATAGTCATTTGTCCTAGGCTGCTCTCTACCTTGCCTACGTAATTTCATCCTTCTAATGCGTTCTAAAGCTTCTGCTTGAGCTTCTTCTCGAACTCGCTTTTCTTCCTCTTTGCGTTTCTTAGCAGTGTTGAGTCGGCTAAGCATTTCCTCCGTGAGGGGTTCCTGATACAACTTGACTCTGCAACCGCTAATATAATTTGGGAGAACATCACCTTCTAATGTGGCCAATTGTACTGCTCCGCTCGTGGAGATCCTATTGATGATCATAGGTCCGTAGCCTCTCTTTTCTAGCTTCCTCGCGTGTTGTTTTAGTGTATAGACTAAGACTAGATCTCCTCCTTTCAAGCCTTTATCCTTCACATGGGCATCGAAGTATGCCTTCTGTCTCTTCTTGGCTGCATATATTCCTGCGGCGGCTCTCAGTCTTGTTTCTCCTAATCGTTCAAGGTCAAAGATCCGAGAGGAGAGCTCATGACCTGTCCATTCGTGCTCTTGTGCTACTCTCAATGTAGGAATCAGGAAGTCCAAGGGTAGCACAGCATTTTGGCCAAATACCATCTGAAAGGGAGTGGCTTGGAGTACCGTTTTGTAGGCCACTCGGTATGCCCAAACAACATGGTGTAGCTGTTTGTCCCAATCAGAGCGTTTAGTGTTCACTAATTTCGTCAGTACATTGCATAAAATCTTATTAGTGCTCTCAGCTTGTCCGTTAGCTTGAGGGTGATAAGGGGCAGACTTCTTGTGTATTACCAAGAATTCTTGGAGTAGATTTTCAATCACTTCATTTAAGAAATGAGTGCCTCTATCACTTACAAGCTCTATAGGTAGCCCGTATCTCGTGAATACATTCTCAAATAGGAATTTGGCAGTTGTTTGAGCATCATTCTTTGTCGTAGCCTTTACCTCTACCCACTTGGTGAGATAATCTGTTGCAACAATGATGTATTCCGCATGAGAACCCTTGGCTGGGGGATTAATAGGACCTACGAAGTCTATTCCCCACTTAGAAAATGCACGTCCACCCATCATAGGTTTCAGTGGCATCTCATCTTTGCGTATAGGATACAGAGTCCTCTGACAGACATCACACCGTTTCACATAGGTATGTGCATCCATGTGAAGGGTAGGCCACCAGAATCCCGCAAATAGTACTGCCTTGATCACCCGATCCGGTCCAAAGTGTCCTCCTGCTACACCTTGGTGAGCAGTTTCTAAGATCTTAAGATACTCACTTTCATGGACACATAGCCTCAGGTAACCATCTTTACCACGCTTATATAGATTATCACCAATGAGTGAATAATCCTGGGCTTCTTGTTCTAAACTCCTTTTCCTAGCTAGAGTCATGTCTGGAGGGAATGTGTTTGTCCTCAAGAATGATACTAGAGGTTCACTCCAATCTGGCACAATGGATACTTGATAGAGAGTGGCATGTTCCACAGGTGGTTTAGTGCAACAGATTGGGCATTCCTTGCACAACTTTTGGACATCCGCTTCCATAGTTGGCCAATGCACTCCGAATCTCTTTAGAGTCTGTAACGTTCGTTGCTTTGAATGGTGTTGCTCTAGTGCACCTACATGTGCTAGTTGCAACCATCTAGCGTACTCATCCTCTTCTACGCAACAAGCCAAGATCCCTTGATCTGTGTGCTTGTACATGCTTACTGCCATGATGTGGTACTTTTGGGCTTTTACAACCTCTCTATTCCGTGTGTTTATCACTGGATGATTAGGCCCGTATGTCAATATTGGTACCAATGGCTTGGCCCACTGCGGCACCACTTCCAAATTAAACAAGTAAGCATCAGGAAGGTCATCTGACACTCCTTGTGGGGCTTCTCCCGATGTGAGCCTAGAGAGGTGATCTGCTCGTAAGTGAGTCCTACCTTTTCTTACCACAACCTCAAAGTCATATTCCATGAGCAAGAGAAACCATCTCACTAACCTTCCTGTATTGCATGGCTTGTTTACGAGATATAGTAATGCCTGATGATCAGTAAAAAATTTAAACTTATTTGCAAGCAAATAGTGTCTAAATTTCTTAACTGCATATACCATGCCTAATCCTTCTCGCTCTGTAGTGGTGTAATTCCGTTCAGCCGCATTCAATTGTCTACTGGCATAGGCAATTGGAAGATCCATATTACCTTCACCAGTAGGTTGTGCAAGCACACATCCAATGGCATAATTGGATGCATCCACATGAACATGGAATGGCTTATTCCAATCTGGTGTGGTCAAGATTGGTGCTGAACATAATCTTCGTTTAAGTTCCTGGAAGGAATTCTCACATTCATCCGTCCACTCAAAGTTAGTCAGAAGTCCGTACATGGGCTTTGCAATGACAGCATACATGTGTATAAATCGTCGATAATAACCACAATGCCCCATGAAAGCTTGTACTTCCTTGACATTCTTTGGCCTAGGTAGCTCTGCTATGGCTCTCACTTTTTCTTCGTCGGTAGATATGCCATTCTTTGACACTATGTGTCCTAGAATCTTGCCTTGCCTGACCATAAAAACGCACTTTTCTGGGTTCAGGCAGACTTGGTATTCTCTACATTTGTCAAAGATTTGTCTGAGTTCAGGAATATGGGTTTGTCTAACATTGGAATGAGCACAAAGATCATCAACATAGACTTCTAAACTCTTCCTCAGGAACTCCTTAAACACATGGCACATCAGCCTCTGGAAGGTAGCTGGTGCATTGGTAAGCCCAAATGGCATTACTCTAAAAGCAAAAATGCCCCATTCTGTGGCAAAGGCTGTCTTATGCTGATCCTCTAGAGCTATGGCTACTTGATTGTAGCCCGAAAATCCATCAAGGAAGCTGTACACTTCCTTGCCTGCCACTCTTTCTAAGAGATGTTCTGTGATGGGAAGTGGATAGTTATCACGAATTGTGGCTGCATTAACCCTTTTCAAGTTAATGCACACGCGCAGTTTGCCATTCTTCTTGGGCACCACCACGATGGGGGATACCCATTCGGTGTGCTCAATTTCATAGATAAATCCGGCTTCAACCAGTCTATCTATCTCTTCCTTGATCTTAGCAGCGTAATTATCGTTATATGTATAAGGCTTTTGCTTAGAGGGTTTGGCATCTGAGGTCATGGGGATAGTGTGTGAGCATATGTCAGGGTCAACACCTTTCAAATCCTTGTAACTCCAAGCGAATACATCTCTGTATTCTCTTAGCAAGGCAATCAATTCGTGCTCTTCTTCTTCTGTCAGGTCATGGCCTATATACGTGCATCTCTCCTCTCCTTCTTCTATGGCCACGACTATTTTCTTGGTGGTTTCTTTGTTATCATAGGCCTCTCCTGATTGTGCCTCTCGTTTATGCATTCTTACCATGACTCTCCTGTCATCTATCTCGTACTTCTTAAAATTTTCTGGGACCTCAAACAAAGATTCTTCCTCCTCTGGTAAGACTTCTTTCTTTCTTCGTTTCTTTCCTTCTTCCTTCGGGGTCATATGTGTTGCTAATCTTACATCATTTGTAACCTCTCCATGCTTCTGAGGTTGAAATTCCACTTCATGGAAGTATTCCTCATCTGATGCAAATGGAGGATCCATAATGATTGACTCTAGATCGGAGTCACTTGCATCCTCAAAGGCATCAGGGCTAGGTTCGCATTCTTCTAGAACTGCCTCTCCCATGATTGGCTCTATGGAGAAGACTGAAATGTCATAGCCATCCTCATCACAGTGAGGTGTCCATTGTTCTTCATTGATGGCTACATCCATTGTTGCTAAAATTTCTGCCCAACCGTGAGGTTCAAATTCTTCGTCTGGAAAAACTACAGGTGCATAGGCTGGGTCTTGGATGGATCTATGGGTTTCTTTCGCACCTACCTCTCTGGCTTTCTCTCTCTTCTCTTCTTCTACTGCTACCTTGCACATCCATAAGTGAGTGTCTTCATGCATCCATGAGGATCCAGACCCTATGGAATGCACCGATTCTGTATCATCTTTGGCTCTATGGATGGGATTCCACTGGATAGGAGGGACATCTCTATGAGAATAATCCTTGAGATTAACTTTGGTTGTAACACCCAAGTGCTGCAGGTACAAAGAATTGGTTCCCCAATCCTGTACCACTTGCAACTGTCGCATAAATGGTCTTCCCAAAATCATCTCATAGGCATGATTTTTGCTGAAGTCACATATAGCAAAGCTATGCTCAAACTCAACACCACAAGTGGTGAGAGTTATTCCTTCTAGCAATCCTAAGGGTCTCTCTATGTGACCATCGGCCATCTGCAATTTCATCCTCGTTGGCCTGAGTGCTGGCTTGCCCCAACGCTTCCATAAGGAGGTGGTGGCAATTGCAACTCCTGCCCCTGAGTCCAAAATTGCCTTGGTGGTGTACTCCTGGTAGGTGATGGGAAGATAGGTGTTCCCTTCTTCACCTTCACACATATCTCCTATCTTATCCAAGGGAATTTCTGGCACTGTCCTATGGGATCCTGCCCGGGAACGAGGTTTTGCAACTCCAGTGACTCGACTGGCTGCATATTTCCGCGCGTTTGGTCTATCCTCAGGTAGTTCTTCCAAAATGAGATCGCGTTGCACCTTGGTGTTCGTTACTACCTCCGTGTTCCTTGGTATGACTGAGTCGTCGTTCCTTACCATGACTGTGGGTGCTCTCATACATGTGGACTTTGCTTCCCATGGGCCTGTGAAGTGGGGTAGCTCTTGTATGGAATTAGACTCAAAGTCTAATCTCTCGTGAGACTGAACACTCTCATGCTCCCCGTAAATAGATGGGATGTCTTGTGGGAATTGGTCGTGTGCATCGTTCACAAGTTCAAAAGGAGGGGCGACCTCGCTTTCGTTATCCCATTTGTCTTCTTGAATCTCTCGTAGGAAGTCTGGTGCAAACCGATTCATAGAAGAAGAAGTGTCTGGCTCCGTAGAATTGGGTATATAAGCTACTTGGGAAGGAGGGCTTATTCTATTGTTGGCTCTTTCCTCGTTCTCATAGATAGCTGGAGCACAAGCTTCCTGGGGAGGGTTACTTATTTTATTACTTTTCCGATCAGGCTCATAGGCTCTCTGGGGAGGGCTGAGGGTTACCTGTGGAGGTACGTAAGCTTTCGAGGGAGGCTCCTGTGACTTTTGGGGGGGAAGATAAGCTTCTTGGAAAGGCACGTGGGCTTCCTGAAGAGGCTTGCTTATCTGTTCTCTTGCCCTTTCCTTTCTTTGAGGGGCAGGTTCCTTTTCTGATTGTGCGATTAGCCTCTCTATTCTTTCTAAGGAGGGAAAGGTATCTGGTTTAGTGGAATTGGCCACATACACTTCTGATGGGGAATGCTTCATGTTTTTGCTTGCTTTATCTTTTCCTTGATTTTTTTCTTCCTTGGCAGATCTTGCAATTATTTCCTCTAACTTCCCTAGGAATCCATCCAAGTGTAATTGTGTTTTGGCTGAGCCCGAGTAATTGAAAAGGCGACTGGCTTCAAACATAGTTTGAGCCAATGCGACCATTTTCGCGCATAGTTTGGTTCTTTCTATCTCTAGGTTAGCTCTAGGATAGCACTTGTCATGATCCATGACGGTTGGCCCTTCTTGGATTCTGGCCTGATATGCTTTGAGCATCATGTCTATGTCTTCAGGAGTGGGATCAGCTAATACTGATCCTACCCTAGGGGGTGGTGGAATCGCATGGCGTGGGTTGGAAGGTGGCGGGTTGGAGGGCGAAGGGAGTGGTGGTGATGGAATAGTGTGAGAGGGGGTTTGAGAGGTGATTTCAGTTATCCTAGCTTTGGTTTCTCTTATGCTTTCCTCAAGTTCACTCATCTTTTTAGCCCATTGTCTTTTCATTCTTTCCCGACTATCTTTCCATGCTCTAGTCCTTTTCTTTGTTACGCTCTCGGTTTCACTAGCCTCTGGGCCCTTTTCCTGGCTTGTCTCTTGGTTTTGCTGCAATGCCTGAGCTCTAGTGACTACCTGCACTGGTGTAGTGGAAGTGACGCTTCCTGAGGAATCTACAACCAACCAATCACATTGATAGGAGTGATTTTTGGCATATTATTGGGGTTCTTTGGGCAATCTCGTAAGAGATGCTCTTTTCCACAATCTTGGCAAAAGCCTTGGATCGTCACGGACTGATTTTGTGTAGGTGGAGGTAAGGGACAATCACGAATGAAGTGATCCCCCTGACATCATGTTGACCTAAGCTTCAACTTAGGGACTTGCGGAGAAAGAGACTGTACCTCAATCCCCTCTCAAGTGCATATAGTGGGGATACACGCTTTTAATTTATCAATCCGAAGAGTATACTAACCTAGCCGAGTGTATGAAGACATGCAAATGCGTAATGGTCAATGCAAAAGTATTACTCAAAAGTGAAAATGAAGAAATCGCTTATCCTAACAAGCTTCAACTGTAGGTCAAGACGAAACGATACTTGGTGCAGCAGCCGTCAGTATTTTGGACTTTTCTCCTAGCTCCGAGCTCCAAACATAGCGAATAGCATATGCGTTTCGAAGCTCTCGAGAAGACGCATCCAATGGCAGTGGTTTCACGCAATTCCGACACTCCTACTTCAAGTTATGACAGAAATACTGAGTCGCGGGAATACTTTCCTACACTTCAGCACCTCCTACACCTCGCACACACCTCTCCTACAGCAAAGAAACACTCTCAAGGATAAATCACACTCACAAGCACTCTTTCCAAGCAATACACATGCATACAAGCTCACGAAGAAGAAGATGAAGAGGGAAGAAGACACAAATTCGAATTTCTGTGCTCTCTATTCTCACAATGGCAAAAAGTCTTTTACAAAGAGTCACATTTGACTTGTATACTAGTGCCCTAAAAATGGTCCTTTCACACAAGTGACCGGCACTTTATTCCCTAAGAGCTAATTTCCTACTATTTTACATGGGTAAGCTTCTATTCTTCTAAGGGAATGCATCTAGAGGACTCCTCTAGTGCCTTTACAAGGGAAATATATTACAAAAATGAATATGTTACAAAAATATCTGGTCCAAATCGGAAAAATTTTGGGGCCCGTCTTTTTCTCTGCTTTGTGCGCTCTTTGGCTCTGCAACACTCTCCCCCTCTTCGCCTCTGTCGTCCCTTGACAGTCTCGCTTCCTTTGACAGACTTTGCTTCGCGCACGCGCCCTGTGGTCAGTATTGTCTGCAGTTAAACAGACATGCAGATTCGATGGCCTTCTTGATTCAAGCTCTACTACTCGAGAGCCTGATGTAGTTGTCTTGCCTGTTGATTTGGGTTGCCACGCACGCCACCAGTGACTAGGAATGTGCTATTCTTAGTCACCCTCTTCAACTTTTCAGCCTCTACCCCTTTCTAACTTTTGGTCCTACTCTGATGTTTGAAAAATCCACTCCTCTGGACCCCGGGGTTAAGCTTTGTAGCCTGGTGCGTGCCCCTGCGGGGCTCTGTGCAGAGATGGGTGTTGCGCCCCTGCGGGGCTTCCTGCAGAGATGTATCTTTACATTTGTCTATCTTCAAATTTGCCCTTTTAGTGAAGCTGTTTCTTTCGTTGCTTTCTTTTTTTCCTTTTCTTACTCGTTTCGCCCTCAACACTGCCCCCCTCCTGAACTCTGTCGTCCCCGACAGGCTTTGATAAGCGCCGGGCATATGTTCTGTATACTTGTTGCTCTGTATCGTTTAGCAGATTGGCTTCACGTATCATGATCTGTTTCCATTGTTCTGCTTTGACTCCATCTTTTGGCGGTTGTCGGTGATCGGCGAAGAAGCTTAATTCGTATGCCACCAGTCTGGCATTCAGATTGGATGACATCTTTAAAAATATCTCTGAATCTATTTCAAAAAATCCTGTAAAAAATGCTTCTTCAAATATTTGCATGTATGGACTTGGCAAAAACATGAGTCTAGAATAATATGCCATTATTGTGGGACGGCTCGGCATTACTGATAGATCAAAAATGAGTATATCTGTTCCTTGATTAATGCCGATGAAGTTCAGAAATGTATATGCCGCATGTTTGAAAACCTTCAGAACTGTAAGTAGCATACCAAGTATTTTATTTGTCATCTTAACTGCTAAATCTGGTACTGTCGCATAGTTTTGTAGCCAAAATTCTATGGTTTTGATCATGTAATCCTCGGTTGGCAAATAATTATGTGGCGGGCTAGGTAACATCGGATAGTTTAGCCACTGTTTATTAATAGTGCCGCTGCGTTGTAAAGCCAAAAATTCTGTTGTAACCCTTCTTCGTGGTATTGGACAAAACGAAGGGTTTACCTGTAATAAATAAGGTGCGGCCTCCCAGTGCACCCGTAGTGTGGGATGTTTCTCCAAAAACTTTCTCCTCCACACTGGCTGTGCAGCTTCAAACTCTGCTTGAGTGTACGTGAATGTGTCATTCTTGAAATTGAGCTGCTGATCTGGACTTTTGTGTGTAACCTTCTTTATATATTGCCTTGTTTTCTCTTTCAACAGTCCATATGGAATGTTGAAAGGCTTGATGATCTTCTCCAAGTCTTTACCTTTGATTTTGGCTTCCTTCATGACCTTGATGACTTCATTCTCAAAACTTTCCGTCAATCGGGACACCACTAGTGCCCGTTCCTTCTGACTTATTTCTGCAGTGTATGGCATTGGATGATCATCATGCATATCCGCTATCTGCTCATGTATTGGAGAATGATAGATCGGTTGAGATAGAGGGCTTACCTCTACCTCGTCAGTAAGATGTTCTTTTTCTGGCACTACTGATGTCCCGATCGGTTCTTTACCTTTCTGCTGATTCTGTAGCTCTTCAATACATTCTTCTTTTTCTTTTACCTTTTGCAGGGCTTCACTGAGTTTTTCTTTGGTGGCTAGGAGCTCCTTACCTATGTCGGCTACGTGATCCATGTTTTCACTGTAGCTCTGTACCACTTTGGCCTGTGCTGAATTCAGCTGCCTTTTGAGCTCACTTATTTCTTGATTGTGCCTAAGTTCTGCTTCTTCTCTTACCGCACGCTCTTGTTTTAGCAGGGCTTCATATTGTGCTAATTGATCTCTTAATTCATCTTCTTTACTTCCAGTTAATTCCAGTTGCTTTATTGGTTGGTCATATAACAATGATTTCATCAATTCTTTATTTCTGTTCCGTAAAGTGTCATTCTCGTCCAGATATAACTTTAGTTGTGTTTCTAGGAGAGTGCTTCTGGTTTTCATTCTGTCTTTCTCTGCTACCGTAGCATCATATAATTTCTGTATGTCTTCGAGCTGTTTTTGCAGTTGGTGATGCTGAGTGCTTAATGATTCATATTGCGTTTGTGTTTCTAGTAACTCCGTGCTTTTGGTGGCTATTTCTTTTTGTACCTGAATCAGTTGTGCAGACAATTGTTCACTCATAACTTGAAATTGATTCTTTTCTTTCATGGCTTTGTCATAATCTGCATCTATGTCCATCATTTGCTGCTGAGTATCCATGGCTGTCTGGATCATTTGTTTTACCACCGGTTTCAGTTGAGTTACATCCACATTGAGCCATGTTTTCGGTATTGAGGGTTCTGCTCCTGTAGTCACGTCTTTGCCTTGAGCAATGTGTAAAGTGGTATCATGGGGCTGCCTGATCTGAAGCTGGATCCTTGGCTCAGCCCTCATGTTTTCATCCTGTGCTTGAGGTGTGTCATCAGGCACCTCGATTATGGTTTGTTCTTTTTGTTGGGGCTCTCCCGTTTCCTTACTCACTGGGGTTTGTTCTTCCTCTTTAATAGGTATTTTGGCATGTGTAACCCCAGTAGTTGTGTCTTCCTTGATGCTTACTTTGGTAGTGTCATTCAATTGAATGACATGCTCCTGTTCCTGAGCATCATCCACCTTCTTTTCTTTTTCCTTCTGGCTGTCTGGTGTTACTTCCATTTGATTGACTTCTGGTCCTTCGTCTTCATAAGTTTCTGTCCTGATATCAGTATCTAGCGTGTCTTTCTCAGGACTGGATTCCGTATTTGTACTTGAGTCCTCAATGCCCAATTCTTGGTATCTTCCAGGTTGTTTTGGAGGTGTTTCTGTACTCTGTTTTTGCTGAATTTGACTCGCTTGTCTATATTGATGTCCTTGGACATTTAGGTTCACCTGCCCTTGCATGTACTGGTGTGTTTGCTCGAGGGCAGCAGACAAGTCTCTTTTTGAAATCGGCATTTGAGCCGTCGTGACCTTAGGTAAGAGATGCGTTCTCTTGGACTGAGGTGTTGCTTGGGCTTCTTCTTCTCGCAAGCGTTTTGTACCCCTCATGGGCTTCTGTGTGCTGGTTCCGGCCTCTTCCGCTACAACTGCTGCTTTCTTTTTCTTAGGGACAGAAGCGGATTTTGCATACCTTGCTAGCCCTTCTGCTGTCGGCATCTCTCGTAAGCAGTGTCTCATGTCTAGGGCTTCATATATCAATAAGGTTAAAGCTGAACCACCGTTCAGGAACTTCTTTTGCCCCCATTTCTTCTGAGCTTCAAACAATCGCTCTTGTATGTAGCCTGTGAGATTCACTTTGTTTCCTATCTGTCTCATGGCATGGGAGAGTAACTGAACTACAATCTTCTGAGGTGCAGTGTATCTGTTCATGCCAGGAAAACAAAAGTGTTGGTGTACCAGACGTACTGCATCTTCGATATCCACTCTGTTAATCTCCAGGAATGATCTTTTCTTGGGGTCATGGCATTCGTCCCTGACATTAGTAATTCCTTCCTGATTCCATCCAAAGGCCTTATTGATCAATTCATGAGTGAATTGAATGGTTTTCCATGTGCCTACCTTGTCCAAAACCGTGGCTTCTGGAACTGAAATCTTTGTAGCAGCAGGCTGCATGGTATTCATTACTTGAGTACATCTTTGGAAGTCGGGTACACATATAGGTATCTTCAAAAATGCTTCAATGCCAGCTTGAGTCCAGACTTCTTCGATATGTGGTAACCCTTGTATTATGGTCTTGAAATCTTGTGACATAATAGGGAAACAGTGGTCTCTGTCCATGATCTTGATAGTTGCCATGAATAAGAGTTCCGAGATAGGTTGGTCATCTCGAAACCAATGTCCTCTGACCTTGGTTATTGACCCCAATGGAAGAAGTAGTTCCTCTTCCTGCTGTGTAGCTTCTGAGTCAGAAGATGTCATCTGCACTCAATATAGAGGATGAATTAGTATCCATATGTATGTTTTTTTTTCATAAATCCTCCTCCATATGTTGATTATTAATTCGATGTTGCTCCGAGTGCATGGTGCCGTCCCTTTCCCGTGGGTGTGAGAAAGGTAATACCTGAATTTTTCATGTATTTTTATATTTTTTGCTGAAAAGAAAATATAAAAGTTAGTTCATAGCCGAAGCGGTTAGTGAAATTTTTTGGAGTAATATTTTAAGTATGTACAAGTGCTCTCCTATTTCCAAAGGGAAAATGTGCGTGACTATCCGAAAATAGAAGAAGGACGTGCCGAATGCTTGGCCTTGTAATGTGGCCCTATCATGCATACTTTGGATTTTGGCAACTCCTCATGTGTGCAATTGGAAGTAGTTGCTTGATATATGCAGCTTGTCTTGTCTTTCGGCACCCATATTTGCTTCACTTGGGTGCGACGTATTGTATTCTCCACCTTCTTGATGAATGCCGTTCGTTTTCGGCTGTATGTCTTCTGATTCTGTTTTGGGGATCTCAAGTCGGTTTGTATTGCATTTGGAGATTCCTTCTTCCTCCAATATGTTCGTTTTCTCGTCTGATATGTCTGTTGACCCTGTTGAGTATGATAGCTCTTCGGAGGATGTGCCTTGTCTGTAATGGTCGTCCTTTGGGTACCTGACTTTGGGATCCAAATCTTTGTTCGATCAGGTTGTGCAGTCATCAGTTTCTTTGGGATCCATATGTTCTTGAGTCGCGTTTGCCTGAAGTGTTCGAAATTCTTTGTCTTCTTATGCAATTGCTCATGCTGCTGTCGAAGACTTTTCTGTTGCTGAAGATAGGCCTTCTTTTGGTCCTTTCTTATCCAAGCTCGTGTAGAATGTGGAATGGGGTACACTTTCACGGTTGTAGACTTCACGTCTTGCAGGGGAATAGTCTTTCTTGTGCTTTGTGGTTCAGTGGGCTTGATCTCATGTTCTTGTGTACTCTCGTGACTTTCTAGATTCGAAGATGGAGTGCACACAGGACTCACATTATTTTCACATGAAGTACTTGACGATGGGATTCCCATGTTGCTAGTGAACATACTCTCATGACTTTGTTCGTTAGGATGGATTTCTGGCTCTATAATAGCAGCTTTGGGTGGTCGTTCGTCTAGCAAACTATACACTTCACGAGGTCCTATCCTGGCCGAGATGTATCCTAAAGCCAATTGGATGGTTACCTCATATTCATATATCCAATCTTGGCCTAGCACCACATCTTCAAGCAGATCTTGGTCCTGACATACTAAAAGTCTCTGCTCCATTGTGTTGTTCCCCATATGTAAAGGTAAAGTGATCTCACCTATGCATTGAGTAACTTTTCCTCCTATTCCAATTAGTTGTGCCTTCGATGAGCGTAACTCCTCTTTAAGTCTCTGAGACAAGGAAGATCTAATGCAGCTTATTGTTGCTCCTGTGTCTATGAGAGCATCCACTAAGTGGTACTCTTTTCGTCCGGCTCCCAGATTCAAATAAGGCTGTCTTCTTTGAACTCCGGAGTTCTCAGTGGCTCTAAAATTAGCCATAGGGATGAGTGCTTCTCCTAATCTATATCTCTCGTCTCTTTCCCTCATCCACTCTTTCCGTTTTCTAATACGTTCTAGAGCTTCTTGCCTCGCTTCTTCGCGTATGCGTTCTTCTTCCTTTTTTCTACTCTGAGCTCCTAAGAGTCGTGCTAACATTTGATCCGTTAGAGGCTCCATAAATCTTTTCACTCTGCAACCACTGATGTAGTTGGGAAGAATATCTCCGTCTAGTGTGGCGAGATTGACTGCACCACTAGTGGAGATTCGATTTATGATCATAGGTCCATATCCGCGTTTTTGTAGTTTCTTTGCATGCTGTTTGAGTGTGTATACTAGGACTAAATCGCCTTCTTTCAGTCCCTTGTCTTTTATGTGTGCATCATAATATGCCTTTTGTCTCCGTTTAGCGGCATAGATGCCTGCTACCACCTGCAATCTTGTCTCGTGTAGCTTTTCAATCTGATCTAATTGCTGAGATAATTCGTGACCGTTCCACTCATACTGCTGGGCTACTTTTAATGTAGGCACTAAGAAGTCAATTGGCAAAATTGCATTTTGCCCATACACTAAATTGAAAGGTGTAGTTCCAATGGCCGTTTTATATGCCACTCGGAAGGCCCAAATTGCGTGATGCAATTGTTTGTCCCAGTCTGACCTTCCATTATTGACAATCTTTGTCAATACCGTACAAAGTACTTTGTTGGAACTCTCAGCTTGCCCATTAGCTTGAGGGTGGTATGGGGCTGACTTTTTATGAATCACTAAGAATTCATTCATTAGCGATTCAATGACTTCGTTTAAGAAATGAGTTCCTCGATCACTCACTATCTCGATCGGTAGCCCAAAGCGTGTGAATATGTGCTCAAAGAGAAATTTTGCTGTGGTTTGAGCATCATTCTTTCTCGTGGCTTTTGCTTCTACCCACTTAGTCAAGTAATCAGTGGCTACTATGATGTATTCCGCATGTGATCCTTTCGCAGGTGGATTGATAGGTCCTATGAAGTCAATTCCCCATTTGGTAAATGCTCTCGCACAAACCATGGGTCTTAAAGGCATGTCATCTCTTCTAATAGGATATTTTGCTTTCTGGCATGTTTCACAGCTTCTCACATATGTTTCCGTGTCCATATGTAGAGTTGGCCACCACAGGCCTGCAAAGAGAAACATCTTGACCGTTCTATCTGCTGAGAAATGTCCTCCCGCAGCTCCTGCATGTGCCATTTCTAATACAGAGAGATATTCATTTTCATGAATGCACAATCTTAGCTGGTTATCCTTTCCGCGTTTAAAGAGTTGTTTTCCTAGGATAACGTAATCTTTGCTCTGTTCTTCGAGAGCACGTTTTCTCGCTAGGGTAGCTCCGTCAGGGTACTCTCGAGTTTTCAAGAACTTTACTAAAGGCATGCTCCACCTTGGTGCTATTGTAGAATAGCATAACGTAGAGTTCGCATCTGGGATTTGTTCTTGACAGGTTTGAAAGGTTGACACATAATGATGTGCATCTCGTTGCATGGTTGGCCAATATATGCCAAATCTCTTGAGTGTTTGCCATGTTCCAATTGCGTTCAAGTGAGTGTTCCATTGATTTATGTGCGCTTTCTGAAGCCACATGTTTTGTTCATCTTCTTCTACGCATCTCATCAGTAGTCCGCTTGAATCCTGGTGGTATAAACTTCCAGCAATAATGTGAAGGTTTTTAGTCCTCCAAAGATCTTGTTTTCGTTTTGGTGTGATCCCATCTTTAGGTCCATGTGTAAGTATTGGGATCAATTTCTCGGCCCATTGAGGACATACTTCCAGGTTAAAAAGATAGGTGTCTGGCAAATCATCAGGAACTCCGCTAGGTGGCTCCCCGTGTTTTAACCTAGAAAGGTGGTCTGCTCTCACATGTGTGTTTCCTTTTTTGACTATTACCTCAAAGTCAAACTCCATTAGTAACAAGAACCATCGCACCAACCTACCTGTGCTACAAGGTTTATTGACTAAATACAACAAAGCTTGATGGTCTATGAAGAACTTGAATTTATTGGCTAAGAGGTAATGTCTAAATTTTTTGACTGCGTAAACCATTCCTAAGCCTTCTCTTTCTGTAGTCGTGTAATTTCTTTCGGCTTGGTTTAATTGTCTACTCGCATAAGCGATTGGATGGTCAAGCTTTCCCTCATCAGCCGGTTGTGCTAGGATACATCCAATTGCATAATTCGAAGCGTCAACATGAATATGAAAAGGCTTACTCCAGTTGGGTGATTTTAGAATTGGGGCTGTACTCAACCTCTTTTTAAGCTCGTTGAAGGCCTTCTCACACTCGTCTGTCCAAGTGAACTGAGTCAATAGACCGTATAAGGGCTTAGCTATTATGGCATACATGTGAATAAACCTTCGGTAATATCCACAGTGTCCCATAAAGGCTTGTACTTCCTTCACATTTTTGGGTCTCGATAAGTCCAATATGACTTTAATCTTATCCTCATCCGTCGATATCCCATTTCTAGAAACTATGTGTCCTAGTATTTTACCTTGTCTTACCATGAAGACACATTTTTCTGGGTTTAGGCAGACTCTATACTGTCTACATTTGTTGAATATCTTCCTTAATTCCGGTATGTGATCGGGTCTTTGATTGGAATACGTGCAAAGATCATCTACATAAACTTCCATGCTTTTTTTTAAGAATTCCTTGAACACGTGACACATTAATCGTTGGAAGGTAGCTGGTGCATTAGTGAGTCCAAAGGGCATCACTCTGAATGCATACACACCCCATTCAGTGGCAAATGCTGTCTTGTGTTGGTCCTCGGTCGCAATAGCCACCTGATTATATCCAGAGAAACCATCTAGGAAGCTATAGACCTCCTTACCTGCTACTCTCTCCAATAGATGATCCGTAATCGGTAATGGGTAGCTATCACGTATAGTGGCGGCATTCACCTTCTTTAGATTTATGCACACTCTCAATTTTCCATTTTTCTTGGGCACTACCACTAATGGCGATACCCATTCTGTGTGTTCTATCTCGTATATGAATCCAGCATCCAACAACTTATCTATTTCTTCTTTTATCTTGGCTGAATACACCTCATTATAAGTATAAGGTCTCTGTTTAGAAGGTTTGGCTTCGGATGTCATGGGGATTCTATGCGCACATATAGATGGATCTACTCCTTTTAAATCCTTATAAGTCCAAGCGAAGACATCCCGGTATTCTCTTATGAGTCGAATTAGCTCTTGCTCTTCTTCCTCTGAGACATCCTGTCCTATGAAAGTACATCGTTCCTCTCCTCCTTCCATGGTTACAACTATTTTCTTGGTCTGCTCTTTATTATCATATGCTATTCCCGGTTGTGCCTCTCTTTTAGGCATTTGAATAGCAATCTTCCTCTCTTCTACTTCATATTTTTTGAAGTGAGCTGGTACCTCAAATTGGTCTTGAAGCTTATTATCGTCATCTTCCAACTCCCTTTCAACTTCTAATTCTTCCTTTCGTGTGAGATCCTTACGTTGTTCGTTGGCAGTGATGTCCATGTTGGTGGTACTAATCCCTAGATCCAGGGGTTCTGTTTCCATTTCAATGCTCTCGTAGTCCTCCTTCCAGTCTTTCTCAAATACTTCTCCTTCTTCTGCCTCCTGAAGGACTACCATATACAGGCTAATGTCATAACCCTCCTCGTCAATACATTCGTTCATAGTTACCACTTCTTCGTTTACACAAACATCGAGGGTGGCTAAGATTTCCATCCAACCATGAGGTTCGAATTCTTCGTCTGGAAATACTTATGGCATATAAGCTGGATCTTGTACTGATCTCACTATACCTTGTTTCTGCTGCCAACTCTTTCTTCTCTCTTCCTCCTTTTTTGCAGCTTGGCATATCCATAGATGAGTGTCCTCGTTCATCCAGGATTGGTCACTAGAACCTGCACTATGAATCGATTGATCGTCTTCCTCTTTATGGATTTGATTCCATTGCAGAGGTGGGACATCTTGATATGTGTACGTATGTAGGTTGATCCTAGTGGTGACTCCTGCGTGTTGTAGGTACACTGCATCCTTTCCCCAATCTTGTACGACCTTTAGCTGTCTCATGAATGGCCTTCCCAAGATCATCTCATAGTTGCTCGGCCTTTCAAAGTGACAAATTGCTAAAGTATGTTCGAATTCCACTCCGCACGTAGTGAAGACTACTCGTTCCAACAATCCTAAGGGTCTTTCTGTATGTCCATCGGCCATCTGAATTTTCATACGTGTTGGTCTCAATGCTGGTTTTCCCCATTTCTCCCAAATTTCTTTAGTAGCTATGCCAACACCAGCTCCTGAATCTAGTATGGCCTTGGTTGTGTAACCCCTATAGGTGATTGGTAGACATGTATTTCCTTCGTCCCCTTCACTAAAGTCTCCTACTTTATCCACTGGAATTCTCACCGTTTTCACTTCGTCATCTACCTCCTCCTTTTCTTCCTTGACTTCCCACTGATTGATCAATTTTTCTTTTAAATGTGGTTTTACCTTTAACAGTTCTTCGAATGTTAAGGTGCATGGGATTTTCACCTCTCTAAGGCGCTGTATGATCTCCGATGTTTGAACTGATGGATTCGTTTCTCTTCTTGTCATTGATGGAATGCGATACAATTCTGAGTTGTGCTCGTATTCCCCGGTGTAATTAGGTAGTTCCTTTACATCGTCTTCGGCTTCTTTGTCACTTGCATCCATTGAAAAAATCCCTTCTGAATTAAGTTCAGGTATTGAACCTTCCATTTCGTTTTCTGCTTTCAGTTCTTCAAAGGGCGGTTCCATTCCCTCTACCTTTTTCCACTTGTCCTCTTGAACTCGCGCCCATAAATCCTTAGTCCAATCTCCTTCTGTTTCAGGGACTATGGATCCTTCCTTTCTTCCAACACCAATTTCATCATCCAGAGGTCTATTTACATTAGGCTTTTCCTGATTGTTTAGACACTCTTGGAATTTTTCTTCGCCAATTCGATTGTTCGGTAAAGGTGATGCGGGCTTTTCTAATGTCTGTTGGGCAACTTCTATCAATTTTTTGCAGATTTCCAATCTTTCTTTCTCTAAGTCGCCTCTCGGATACTCTCTCTCATGTTGTTCTATGGTAGGTCCTGCTTTAATTCTCTCTTTGTATGCCCGGATCCACATGGCTAAATCTTCAGGCATTGGGTCTGCTAATACCGATTCTACCTCCTCCTTTTTATTCTCCTTTTTATTGTCTTCTTCCACTTGTGCTTCTTCTGTTGGTTTTGGTTTTCTCTTTTCATTTTCCTTCTTTTGCAATAATTTTTTTTCTTTTATTCTGTCTCTCCTTTGCTTCCATCTTTGGGATCGTTTACTGATGATACTTTTTTCTGGTTCTTCTGAGTCTTCTACTCTGTGAGGGATGGGTGTATTTCCCTCTTTGTCACTTTGATTATTTTCTGTGGTTTTATCAGGGTCTTCTCTAGCCCTTGCTCTTGTTATGGCTTTTAATGGCATAGTGCACTCTTTATCACTCCCTGATGACTCAATTACTTCTATTACGTTAATCTGTACATTAGAGGTGACTTTGTTTGGGTTCTTAGGACAATCTCTAAAAAGATGTTCCTTTCCACAATCGCTACAATAACCTTCCCAAATTCGTTGTGGTGGTGGTGGGTTTGGCAATGTACATTCTCTAATATAGTGGTCACCTCCACACCTGTAGCATGGTCCTCTAGGTACAGGCGGTCTATTCATTGGTCGAGGTGGCATGGTTGCTCTAGGAGCTGTGTACATTAATGGTACATAATCTTGCTCGTAGTTATATGAACTTTCCGACGTCTCCATGCCATAAGCATATGGGTCGTATTGTTGCCCATATTCCATTGTTGGGCTCTCATAACCTGGGTATGCTCCTTGACTAGGTTCGTAAAACGAGTCATATGGTTCACTGCTAGTCAAAGGTGTTGCTGGCACTATGGCCCTTTCTAAGTTTTCCTCTGGTTGTGCTATCTTAACTGCGACAACATTCTGAGGGTGGGGCGGTTGTTGTCCTAGCACTGGCTGTGGCTGTGTATATCCCTGGTGTGTGTACGGTCGTGGTATTGGTGCCTGTGGCTGATATGAGGGATATCTGAAGGCTTCTCCTCCCTGCTGGTTCTGCGGATATCCATATGGTCTCACATAAGGCTGGGTGGGTCTGGTTTGCCTATTGTATGGGCAGTTCTCGGTGCTATGGTTTGTGTACCTCTGCTCTATACTGCAATACTGTAGTGGCCCGGGAACAGAGGGTCTATGAGGAGCATAGGCAGGTGGTGGGACTACTCCCCTAGTACACAAGTGAGAAGGATGATCTCCTCCGCACTGCATACATCTTCTAAGCATAGGCATTCTCATAGGATTGGTGGGATAATTCCTCTGTCCTTGCGTATTCAGTTTTTTTGCTAGCAAGTCGGCAATTTCCTCTATGTTGTTTTTAGTGTTTGATGTGCTATTTGATGACTCTTCACTTTTCACACTTCCTTGGGGTATTTTCAAGTCTCCTGCAAGGTTATCCTCTAGGTCTATACATTCCTTCATACACTCTTGCAGAGTTTGAACTCTCTTCACATACACTAATGACCTCAAGGTTCCGTTTAATAGTCCTTCTAAGAACAATGATACCATTTTGTTTTGTGTTGGTCTCTCTTCTACGGGACATCTATCCACATACTGCTTGAATCTCCTGGCTGCCAATCTGACTGACTCAGTTGGAGCTTGTTTGAAGCTGTGGATTAATGACGAAGAATTGTTCTTAATTCCAGACTTGGTAAATTCTTCAATCATTTTCTGATACACTTGATCCATGTTCTGGAAGGTATTTGGATCCAATGGCTGGAACCAGGCCAACGCCGTGTCTGACAAGGTAAGGCCAAAAGACTCATATTGAATCATGAAGTCATCTACCTGCTCGGCTCTAACTACTTGTTTAAATTCTGCTATATGATTATAGGGTTCACTCGAGCCATCATAATGATTTCTCATGCATTTGGCCACTTGGATCGGTCTTAATCTCCTACCTGCTTCAGGTTGCCTTGGCATTACAGGGTAATTTGGTCTTCCTATTGGTATGCCTGGTCCTCGTACTACCTGTGGTCTGACTGGAGCATGAACTCCTTGTCTTGGGTCAATAGCTGGTTGTGGCCGGTAATTAGGATTAGTGGCAGGTATGGCAAATTGTACATGAGGTCTGATAGGGATCTGGGTTTGTTGAGTTTGTTGTGTTTGTCCTGAATGTTGACTTGAATCATTTTGAGAAGTTCCATGTGGGTTCCGTGAAGTAGTGGCTTGGTCCCTTGGGGGGAACACTGGGATGTTCTGATATTTCAGCTCAGCTCTCTCTAATTCAGTGACTGGCCAATACCTTCTGTGATCTTTGTCCAAATATGTGATGATGGTGGGGAATTCAGGATCTTGTAACTCATAGATGGTAACTGGATTAGGAGCAGCTTCCCAAATAGAAGAGTGGGCTCTGAGCAGGTGCTCCATCCCGTTGATCAAATACACATCTATTAGAGTGTCATCCTGAGGAACTAAGTCTCCTCTCCAAAGTTTAGTGATTGTTGATCTTCCTCTAGGAGTAGTCACTTGTACTTCAGTTTCATGTCCATTTAAGCTTGAAGTATTATTCTCCTCACCACGCTCATTAATGATTTCAGGATGTTCTGTGACCATGTATTGAATGTCTTGTTTATCCATGTACAGTCCTCCTATGTACTTAACTGCTGGTCTTGGCACTATGTAGGCCTCTGAAGCCTTCCTTAGTCTGGCCACTGATCTGTTTAGACCATCCAGATAGATAGGGATCTCATGGTGGTTAGTGCTCACATACTCTAAGGAAGTTCTGTATTCACCCTCAATGATGGACATCTGGCCAATCATGGGTGCAGTGCCTTGCATATCCTCGGAAGCCATAGGGATTTCTCCTTCTGACTCACTAGAGGTCTCAGAATAGTGTGAACGGTTACTTGGTTCGGCTGCACTCCCTACAGAAGAAATTACACTTCTTCGGCTTCCTAGGGTTCTTCCTGATCTCAAGTTCATTCACTTAAGAGCTCTGATCAATTCTGGTCCACCTTTAGTCTCTAGAGTTCTAAGTTATGGTTCAGAAGTCTAGGGAAACTTGGGCTGGAATGTGACTGAAAGAAAATTTCAAGTCACGATACTTGACTCTCACGACCTCTGAGAAATCGATCGCTGACAAGCGATACTTGGGTGAAACGATCGCTGACAGACGACACTTGAATGAAACGATCGCTGACAGACGATACTTGGAAGAAACGATTGCTGGAAAACGACCTTTCCCAAAGCGATCTCTGATCGGAAACGATACACGATCTTTCAATGAAACGATCTACGACCTCTGACCGAAACGATCGCTCATACACGATACTCGATCAAAACGATCGCTGGAATTCGACACTTAGATCTAGACGATACTTGATCGAAACGATCGCTCGAAATCGATCTTTCACCAAACGATCTCTAGCAAAACGATCTCTGGCCGAAAGCGATATACGACCGACGATCTCTGAGAGAAACGATCGGCGATACCTAACTGAAACGACACACGATCTCTCACTGGACGATACACGATACTCAAATATGAACGATCTACGACCTTCACTAGAAACGATCGACGATACCTAGCTGAAACGATACCGATCTTTGACAAGTGTCGCGATCTCTGGATCACGATACTTGGCAAAACGATACACGACCGACGACCTTTGATCAAAACGATCTCTAGCGAGATGATCTCTTGCGAAACGATCGACGACCTCTGTCTGAAAACGATCTACGATCTCTATCTGAAACGATCTACGATATCTCACAAAACGATCGACGACCGCTGGGAAATATCGCGATACTCAACCGCAGGAGTAAAACGATACTCGACCGCAGGAGCAAGGCGATACTTGACCCTTTTTCAAATTTTTGTGTTGTTTTTTGAGATTTGGACGTTTCCCCCTTTCTCTCCTAGGTTCTCTCTCTTACCCCTACCCACTGCATCAACCAACAAACTACTTTTAACCCCCTGAAAGCCCAAACGACACTCAGCGCAGGTCGTTTTTTTTCCTTTTCCTAGGTTGAAATGCTGAAATTTTTGAGCAAGGCGGTGGTTTAGTTTACCTTGGAAGCTCCCATGATCTCTTGGTCCAACTCCTTTGCTCAATAATCACCTCTATTGCTTGCTTTTCCTCGAAACGATCGCTGGGCTCACACGACACTCGACACAGCTCTCCACGATACTTGTTCAACAAGTAACTTGAAAATGAAAAATTTTTTGGCTTTTATACTTGGGAATTCCTAGCTTACAGAAAAATGAAAATTCTTGAACAACCTAAAGCCTACTCTACTCTCCACTCACTCCTATTCTACTTCTTCTACTCCCTTCCCTAATCTATCAACTCACTACACACACTCCAAGAATGAGAAGTAGCAAGTGCGGTTGAAATTGACTTACCAAAGAAGAGAAGATTTCCGCTCCTCCAAGTTCTTCAAAGAAAAAAGCTACTTACCATCACGCGAATGCCTCGGTTTGATTCGTCACTCCCCGGCAACGGCGCCAAAAAGTGTGTTGACCTAAGCTTCAACTTAGGGACTTGCGGAGAAAGAGACTGTACCTCAATCCCCTCTCAAGTGCATATAGTGGGGATACACGCTTTTAATTTATCAATCCGAAGAGTATACTAACCTAGCCGAGTGTATGAAGACATGCAAATGTGTAATGGTCAATGCAAAAGTATTACTCAAAAGTGAAAATGAAGAAATCACTTATCCTAACAAGCTTCAACTGTAGGTCAAGACGAAACGATACTTGGTGCAGCAGCCGTCAGTATTTTGGACTTTTCTCCTAGCTCCGAGCTCCAAACATAGCGAATAGCATATGCGTTTCGAAGCTCTCGAGAAGACGCATCCAATGGCAGTGGTTTCACGCAATTTCGACACTCCTACTTCAAGTTATGACAGAAATACTGAGTCGCGGGAATACTTTCCTACACTTCAGCACCTCCTACACCTCGCACACACCTCTCCTACAGCAAAGAAACACTCTCAAGGATAAATCACACTCACAAGCACTCTTTCCAAGCAATACACATGCATACAAGCTCACGAAGAAGAAGATGAAGAGGGAAGAAGACACAAATTCGAATTTTTGTGCTCTCTATTCTCACAATGGCAAAAAGTCTTTTACAAAGAGTCACATTTGACTTATATACTAGTGCCCTAAAAATGGTCCTTTCACACAAGTGACCGGCACTTTATTCCCTAAGAGCTAATTTCCTACTATTTTACATGGGTAAGCTTCTATTCTTCTAAGGGAATGCATCTAGAGGACTCCTCTAGTGCCTTTACAAGGGAAATATATTACAAAAATGAATATGTTACAAAAATATCTGGTCCAAATCGGAAAAATTTTGGGGCCCGTCTTTTTCTCTGCTTTGTGCGCTCTTTGGCTCTGCAACACATCGGTAGCATGGTCCTCTAGGAAAGGGTGGTCGTACCTGCCTAGGTTGAGGCCTAGGGTTGGGGTTTGCATACATGACGTTCGTGTAATCTGACTCCCAACTAGGTTCACTTGGTTCTTCACTATAGTAGGACTCACCATGTTCTGGTGACTGCATGTAGTAAGCCTGGGGACTATCGACATGTGTAGAATCAAAGCTATGGTCACTCGGGTCACTTTCTGAGATCAATGGGGTTACTGGTACTATGGCCCTATTCAGGTTTTCTTCTGCCACAGCATACTTTACTGGAATCACGTTAGCGGGGTTTGGAGGCTGTTGAGCTAGCACCGGTTGGGGTCTCTGTTGGGCCTGATATGGTTGCTGATAGGTTTGTTGGGGTCTAGCATATTGCGGTGGTGGATTTTGATTCTGGTATCGGCCTTGTTGGTAGGGCTGCGGATAGGGTTGCCTAACTGCCTGCTTGTTGTATGGGCAATCTTGTGCGGTGTGATTGGTGTATCTCCGTTCTATGGTGCAGTACTGGCTACTAGGGTTTACTTGGGGTTGAGCCATAATAGGGCAGACATTCGCCATATGGTCACCACCGCATGTATAGCATCTTTTCACAGGGGCAAACCTTGGGATTTGTTTGCTAGTTACACCTAATTTCTGAGCTACCTTTTCGGCAAGTTCCTCAATTGATGTGGACTGTGTGGAAGAGTGACTAGATGCACTATCTGAATCTTTGTAGATTTTGGAAAGCTCTAGTTCTTCCCCTAGGTTATCTTCAATGTCAATGCACATGCGTACACACTCTTCTATAGTCCTAGGGTCCTTCAGATACACATAGGATCTCAATTTTGTACTCAGCAATCCGTCAAGGAATAAGGCTACTTGTTTGGCAGATGTGGGTAGCTCCGAAACAGGACATCTTTCAAGGTATTGCCTAAATCTTCTTCCTGCAAGTCTCACAGTCTCTTGAGGGGTTTGCTTGAAGCTGTGAATCAGTGAGGAGGTATTGTGTCTTATGCCACTCTTGGAGAACTCAATAATAAATGCTTCTAGGAGTTGGTCTATGCTCCTGAACTGGCGCTCATCCAATGGCTGAAACCATGTAAGTGCTGTGTTCCTGAGGGTTAGACCGAAGGCATTGTACTGCGTGAATAGATCCTCCACTTGTTCAGCTCTCAAGACTTGCTTGAACTCCGCCACATGATCATAGGGATCTCCTGTGCCGTCAAAGTAATTCTTCATGGACTTAACTAGCTGGGTGGGTCTCAAAGTTCTTGTGTGCTCTCTAGGCCTAGGCAGAGGGAATCCATCTACATTTCTTTGGTTCCTGTGGGCTCTAGGCATCTCAGGTTCTACCCTATTCATCTCTGTTCTCGTTCTTTCTCTGCCCACTGGGTTGGCAAAACTTACTTCTGGTCTATCTCTACTTCTGTCTCTTTGCGTACCATGAGCTTGGGATGTTCCAGCCCCAGGGTGATCATAGGATACGTTCGATCTTGGTTGAGGGAAAATGAATTCACCCTTCCAAGTGTAAGCATGCCTATCATTTTCCGTCACCACGAAGATCCTTTCCGAAGTGTGATCTAAGTAGGTCACTCTGCCTGGGCTATCAGGATCCTTAAACTCATAGATCATGATATTTCCTATATCAGTTGGCTGATTAGATTTATACCTCCAGAAGGCTTCATCAGTTTCTCGATTGAGGAGCAACTCTATGCTCTTGTTGTCTTGGGGAACCCATTCAGGCGTGATAATCCGAGTGAGAACTGATTTACCTCGTGGGGTTCTAGGTTCCGCACCCAAGTTCCCTTGTTGCAGGTCACCTAAGTCCGCTTCTGAGATTACATTCCCAAAGTCATCTGTCCTATCAGGGTGACTAGTGACTACATATATAGTTCCTTCCTTGTCCAGGTATGCATCGTTTTCAAACTTGACAGCTGGGTGCTCTAGTCCTATGGATTGATCAGGGTTTTTAATCTGGACCACGGATCTTCCGAGGCCGTCCTCATAGATGCTAGCACCTAGTCGGTTGGTCCTAAGATATTCCAGCTGTGTTTTGTAAGGGCCTTCTACCTTGTACAAATAAGGCACTCCTGAACTTCCCGTAGGTCTGTCCATGCCTTGCGACGTTTCTGACTCACTGGTCTCAGAGCTAGGGTAGTATGAGTGGTGGCTCAACTGCTGGGCCCAAGACCTAGCAGTGTGGTTGACACTAGCCTCTGAAGACCTAAGGCTTTGTCTCTCTCTTGCTAGGTGTCGTCCTGATCGAAGGTTCATATGCCTAACTGATTAGCCCAAATTTTTTTCCAGAGTACAACCTCGTTGCCGATCAATTGGTACCAGTCACTTGATTCTTTTTAGTTAATTATTGTGTTTATGGTCTTGTCTGATATCACGTCGTCAGGAACACTTGAATGTTCTTCGTACTTTAGGTTGATCGTTCCACGTTAGGTTCTTTTCCTTTAGGTTATCGACAGTACAGAGATTATGTTTTTAACTTGAACTTGAGTTTTTAGGTAGTCTTCACTTGATAACTGCCTACCGTCGCCCTGGCTTACTCCTATCACTAGTCGTTCTTAGCTTGAGCTAGGAAATGACAGAGGGAGTTGAGAATATTCCAACCTTACTTGTTGATCCCTTGCTTTATGGTGCTCAAGAACCCGGTTCTCAAGCTTGCAAAGAAACCTTGCTTTGTATGCTCTCAGTTGCTCTCAATGGACCTATAAAAGTCCCACGGTTAGCTCAATGCTTATATTCAAAGGACAAAACCAACCACTTCCATTCATGTGACACAAACACACATTTGCATTGTGACTTTTAGGAAAATAATTCTAAAGACCCCTGAGTTTGATCCCCCTGGGTATGGCCAACTTCAAAATACCCTCTCTGGAAATCAACGCCCAAGAGCTCAAAAATTGGATTTCGTATGAAAAAGTTATGACTGTTCAGGGTTTAGGGAGTTAAATCAGGATTCAATACAAGCTAACAGTCAAACAGGAATACTCGAGTAGCTTGTGGCACGGCCTAGCGATGCAATACTACACCCTAGTGTTTGTCCCACACTTAGTCACAATTTAGACCAATAATTTTGCCTTGAAAATTTGACCTAATTTGCCCTTCTAACGCGTTCGCAAAGTCTGTCGGTCGCGATTGACAGGTCAGTCGCGATCGACGTGTCGATCGCGATTGACAGGTCCGTCGTGGCTGTCAGTCGCGATTGACTGGTCAGTCTCGATTGACACGTGGCCGAAAAGTCAATCAGTCGTGGTCAAAGGGTCGTTGACTCTGTCGGTCGCGATTGATGAGTCGATCGCGATTGACAGATCGGTCGCGAGGATCTGTCGATCGTGGTCAAACAGTCGTTGACCGTGTCGGTCGCGATTGTCAGAGCCGTCGTGGTCTGTCCGTCGTGGTCAAACAGTCGTTGACTGTGTCGGTCGCGATTGATGAGTCGATCGTGATTGATGACTCAATCGCGATTGACACGTGTCACGCGTATGGTCAGTCGGTCGTGGTCAATCGGTCGTTGACTCTGTCGGTCGCGATTGACAGGTCTGTCCGTCGTGGTTTGTCGATCGCGATTGACAGAGCGATCGCGATTGACAGAAATCTGTGGAATTTCAAAAAACTAAACACATTTTTGGGAAGCTCTAGGCATGTAGGTCATGGATATGCACTTTGTTTAGCAATTAGAGCAAGTTTTCAGTCGGTCGCGATTGACAGAGCTCGGCGACACACAGACAATTACACAGATTTCCGTACCTGCGCGGAGTGCTGGGGACGATGATGCGGCCTGTACCTGCAGAATGCTCACAAAACATGCAAAAAATAGCACATGCAAATTCGCTCTCTCGCTCTCTCTCACAAGTGAAATGAGGGAAATGAGGTGGAGATGGGGATATAGTCAAAAAACTGAATTTTTCGCGATGATGGAGATGGAGGTGGGAGATGGTGATGATGATGATGGTGATGAAAGTAAAAGAAAATCGATGAGAGTGAAGAAAATACCTACAACTCCAACGCGTCAACTCTACGTCTTACCATCACACGCTCGTCCTCAAAGCTCGATCCCCGGCAACGGCGCCAAAATTTGGTGTAGCTCAGTGATGAGTAGCACCTCCTTTAATGTCAATCCGGGAAGACGTGAGGATGGTATGAAGACCTCGAGCAAGTGGCGGCACAAGTGCGTGAGTGAGAAGCACACAAGCATGCACACACATACACACACACGCGCACACACGGCAAGACAAAGAGAGAGAATCAATGGAGTTCTTTAGATTACTTTCAATAGCTCTTACAAGTTCGTTTCAATTACAATCTAACCTCAAAAATGAGCTCTCTAGCTCTTTTTATAGTTTTTGACTAGCTTTTGGCCCTGTCCAGACCTAGTGTCCGGCATAGTTAAAAATTAGGTTCCTGGGCTTATTTGGGGGTTCAAACGAGATCTAAAAAATACGAAAATTGGTACGCAACTACTTCTAAGGCTCCTCAAGCTTAAGGACTCCTTGGCTTGCACAAAATGGAGCTGCAAAAATGTGAAATGATATTTACAATGATTGTTAGTGATAACAATCACTGTTGCTGTAGGGATTTCTTCTAGTGATCTGCCATACATATCTTCGAGCTCCCTACTTGCTCTTCCTCCCTGCATGTCCATCTCTTGCTCTGCATTAGTGTCTTGAAAAAATATTGGCCTACTTGCCAGATCTTCTTTGACTGCCCTGTTTGCTTGTGCTGTCCCTTCGCTCTGACTCCCTTCTTTGACTTTCACGTCTTGTAAATCCTGGTGTACCAAGGCTACTGCCAACAGAGACACTTACGGTGGCTTGCTCATCTAGCTATACCACTAAACAAGCTAATCACCAAGACTCCTCGACAATTTGAATGGACCCAGGAATGCCAGATAGCATTTGATCGGTTAAAGCATTTATTAACACAAGTTCCTATCTTACAACCGCCGGACTGGGATCACCCATTTCATGTATTTGTTGATGCTTCAGATATAGCAATAGGAAGTGTGTTGATGCAAAAAATTGATAAATGGTTCAGACCAGTGTATTATGCAAGTCGAAGATTAGCTCCTGCTGAGAAGAATTACTCTGTAACAGAAAGAGAATGTCTAGGGCTAGTATATTCGGTCAAGAAATTCAGACATTACTTGCTGGGCCGTAAATTCACATTTCATGTAGATCATGCTGCACTTGTCTATCTAGTTCGGCAACAACATCTAGGTGGTCGATTAGCACGATGGGTGCTACTCTTGCAGGAATTCGACTACGAAGTCATTCACCGGCCAGACAATTCACATGCCTTAGCAGATTTCTTATCCCGCTTAGATTCCGGTGAAGCTCCGGTGGGCATAGATGACACGACACCCGCGATTTATGTGTCAAAACCAATTAATGAAGATTCTGCAGACCCACCTACCCCATTTTCATATTATGATCAGATCTTGACCTTTCTCACTGATGGTTGCCTTCCATCTCAGACTTCTAGGGCAGTACGAAGGAAAATTGCAGTCTTTAGCCGCCGATTTTGGTTAATTGCTGGAGAACTATATTATGTAGATCATGCCGGAATCCTACTTCGCTGTATTCCACGACATGAGGTTAACTCAGTTATCACGTTGGCTCATTCGATTCCTTCCGGTGGCCATTTTGCTGCAGACTTAACTCACCGAAAAATTCTGCAGAGTGGTCTCTGGTGGCCAACTATGTATAGAGATATATCACAATTTGTCAAACAATGTGATACTTGTCAAAGATCTGGACAGCCTTTGCAACGTCATCTTTTTCCTCTACAACCCATCTTACCATTGGAACCTTTCCAGAAATGGGGTCTAGATTTTATCGGTCCGATTACACCTCTAGCAGTCTTCAGTAACAACCGTTACATACTGACCTGTACAGACTATGCAACCAGATGGGCAGAAGCCTGGGCTTTACGGTCTGCTACAGTAGTTGTGGTAGCCAAATGTCTACTAACCGATGTCTTTCCACGTTTTGGCTTACCACTGGAAATTGTCTCAGATCAAGGCACTCATTTTGTAAACAATTTAATGAAGGCACTGACACAGTCGTTCCAGGTCACACATAAATTTAGTTCTCCTTATTATCCTCGTGCTAATGGTTTGGCCGAAAGTACAAACAAATCTTTACTGAATATGCTTCGGAAATTGATCATGGAAGCACCGGAAAGATGGGATCAACTGCTACCTGCAGTGTTATGGGCATACCGGACTACATACAAGGTAACAACAGGATTGACACCCTTCAAACTAGCTTATGGCTTAGAAGCAATAGCACCAATGGAGATAGTTATACCAAGTTTACGAGTGGCAATCGCTCAGAAACTACTACCAGAAGACTCACTGTCATTTCGGTTGGACACACTCAGAGAGTTAGACGAGCACCGATGGCTCAGTTTTTTAACCATGCACGAAGTCCAACTAAGACAGGCAAGGACGCACGATCGAAACCTGAAGACTCCAGTGTTTTCGGTGGGTCAGCTTGTGCTTTTCTATAATGCAAAGTCAAATAGATCTGCAGGCAAATTCAAATTACGGTGGTTCGGCCCTTACAAGATCTCAGAGCAAATCGGTCAAGCAACTTTTTGGTTGACTACGTTGACCAGAAATCCACTTCCAAAAGCAACGGTTCGAAGCTGCGACCGTATCAACACGCTGCTAGCCCGCATTAAAACATTCAGCGGTGGACCACATTTTTTTACTTTACTTTTCCTTCTGTTCTTTCTTTTCTTTTTAAATAGCCACGTTTTTGTCATAAGCCGCCCTCCTTACTAATTACTCGAGCATGCACGCCAAATTGAAAGCAGTATCATTCCACCACCGCACAATGATAACCATCACTTCCTACCCCCCCACCGTAATGTCTCTACTTAATCTCTTTGGTTGCGCCAAAAAACGCTATTGTGTTCTTGTGATTGTGCTTGTGTTTTCTGTGTTCTGTGTATCCGTGTGCTGTGCTCTGTTTTCGTGTGCGCCATGGAAGCATTGGCGAACTACGCAGCTTTCTGTGATGGTATCCCTACCGAGGTAGGAGAATACCTGCGCATCCGAGGGTTGGCCAACTTTGCTGAGCTGCCTTGGCACTCAGTAGAAGCCCATCCCTTTTTCGCGCAGATCATACCTGCCATCGCCCGATCCCCCATCACTGAGTGAAAATGGATCTTCCCCTCCCTACCATCTCGAACCGTAGTAACCTTCGAAGCCTTTGCCGAAGCCTTCCGCCTCACCCCACAAGGCCGCGAGAATGGCCCAAGCATCCCCGTAGCCCGAATGACCGCACTCTTCCCCCGCTATTCATCAAACGAGCATCCTCTGCCGCCCTGAACCCGAAAGAACTGCACTCCAGTTCTTAGTCGCTATCCTAAACCTCTAGAAACGAACCTACGGCATATCCCACCCTTTCTACTCTGCCATCGACCTAGCTGCACAAGAACCCGTCAACTTCGCCTCCTTTTTCTTTCACCGTATCCACAAGGAATGTGTAGCCATAATGAAACAAGTTAATAAAGGAACTACCCCTCGATCTAGATTACCCCACATTACTTCATTTCTCTTTCTGGCCATACTTGTAGCACAACCACCACCACGGGGGCCCGTCCTGAGACATGAGGAGTCGATACAGCTGCTAGAGGATGAGGAAGAAGAAGATGAAGAAGAGCTCAACCAATTATTCCACCGGAAACGCATCAGGATCAGCTCATCCGAAAGTGAGGCACAAGGCTCAGCTGGAAAAGATAAAGATAATGATAAAGAAGACAAGAAGAACGAAGAGGAGATATTCCATGATACAGCCACCTCAATGCAGAATGAATCGTCGGCTGAACAACAAGAACAACAAGATCGAACAGAAACAGAAACAATTTCGACCGAAAAAGAATCAGAGCAACAGGTAGACGAGCAACAATCTGCTAGGGAAGCACTAGACAAACTTCTTAAGGCAGTCAAATCCACAGAGGCCAACAATGCAGAAACTGAACAAATAGAAAAGGTAACAACCACTGACTCTGCCCTTCCCAAACCACCACCAGTTAACCCCATTCCCCCACCGGAACCACCCTGCATTCCCATCCAGCCCAGTCATCCTACCGAAAACGCTAAATCCTCGTCATCCTCCCTCAATTATTCCCCACCGAATTCCCAACAACTCCTCACCGCATCACAACCTCGCCCTCCTCTGCCACCCCACTCCATTCCAGTCTTCTCTGAGTTAGAATCTATGGGTCGCCTCTTGATTAACTTATCCCAACACTGTCGCAACAATTGAAGCAAATCACAGACAATGCACGAGATGACTTCCAACGCAAATTGGAAGTGATGGAGGTAGATATCACCCCCCTCCAGGAAGAGTTACAGGCAGCAAAAGCAGAAAACCACGCACTCCATGAACAGATAAAGCAATTACAGGCCACACTCCAAGCACAGGAAGAAATCACAAGCCAACGAGATAAGGCTCTGGCAGCAGTGCATGAAAAAGAAGATTTACTGATTGCTACCGACGCAGAGATCATAAAGTTAAATCAAACGATCAAAGATACAGAAGATACCAGAATCGCGCTAGGAAACCTACTCGAAGAAACAAGAGTCCAGCTGCAGGAAGCAATACAGAAGTACCAAGAGCAGCAGAGAGAAGCTAAGCAAACAGAAGAGCAACTACAGAGAACGAAAGAATCTCTAGACAAAGTCAATTCTATACTTAAACATCAATTACTCAGGGAAGCTAAATATCAGAAGGATTTAGCAAATGCTCGAAGAGAAAGAGATGTGTATCACAAAACAATACACTTCCAGAACCAACAGTTCGAAAGACTAGATAATCAATTACGCAACCAGAAAGACCGAGTCACTGATATGCAGAAGCAAGTAGCTGAAATGAAGATTTCAAGGGATGCAGCACTATCCAACGATTTCTACTTACAGGAGGCCTTTTTGCAAACACAGGCCGAAATTTTGCTCACCGAAGCCATCGCCCTTAGCTCTGTTAGAGTAGATGCACAAGTATTAGAGCCAGACACCCTTAAACAATTATTAGAAACTCTTAAGAAAAAAATAGTCCGTACATTTAGATTAGCCAGAAATATGTATTTAGAAGGAATCATTGACGAACAATAGTTTTGTAAACAAAAATGACTTGCGGGTTCGAGTCCACCGTGCGTGCCAGTGTTAGTCGGCCGCCGGAGTGGGACAGATGTAACGGATGCCAAATGTAACGGAGTTTCTTGAATTACGCGCGAAAAGTTGGTACACGCATCCTGTAAAATCTATATAAAGCAATGTAAAGAGAATGGTCAGAGAGACGTTTTTTCTGGAATTGCCATATTGATCGCCTGAATATTTGTGAGAGTATTGTTTACACTGTTGTGAGGTCTTGAGTACTGTTGGTGTTGAGTATGTTCTACATCGTCTGCGTATACTATAGTTCACCGTAACGAGTGTTTGAGTAACGGATTGTGTGTCTGATTACTGTCGATTGTATTGCGTTGTGGCGTGTTCTTCAGATTGTTAAGTATTATAAGTCAATCTGAGTTGCGACCTTACTGTGTGAGTTGAATAGGTAACTTGAAGCGTTGTTGAAGTATGTTCTGTTTGTTTTACCGGATTCATGGTGTTCGGTGTTATTATCTGTTGACTCCGAATACGAGGAAGAATTAGTACCTCCGGTAAATGTGAACCTTTATTTGAAGATCGCTGTAAAGTGTTGTGACGGATGAATCTGTCAATTATAGTGTTCGATTTGGGTTGATTTACTACATACTATTGAGTCTGAAGATCGGACTACTGCTCCGTTCCAATAGCAGGTTAGTCTGAAGAAGTTCGATACCCAGGAACATAGAAATCAAGTATTGTCCAGTTAATGCTAGTAACTGAGCTAAGACGCCGTATTAGTGCTTTTGTTGTTGTGAGGAAGATTTGGGAAATAAGTACAGGGCCTCTGTCTAACAGACCCCTACCACTCCCAAGAACCCACGTTGGTCTGGTAACGACTTTCGGCTAGTCAGAGATGTTACAATCTAAGAGATACGTTTAAGATATACATTTTAAAATATTAAACATTTTACATTTAACACTTTTACGTTTAACACTCATGTAGAATAGATTGAATGGAAATAGGCTCTACCACCTCACTATCTTGAATGAGGCTTTTAGATTCACCCAACCTTTTCTTAAGTTGGGTGACATAAAATACTAGGGGATCTGGCTAATCTCTGGAAGTTGGAGCTCGTTAGCCATCTTTCCTATTCTCTTAAGTATTGGGAATGATCCACAATAGCTAGGAGATAATTTTGGACAAGGTCCCGTCTTTATGGGTTCATAATTAGAGGGAATTCCAAGATAGAGTTGTTCTCCTACCTCAAAGTTAAATTCTCTCCTTCAAGGGGCAGCATAGGCTCTAGATCCTTTGTAGCTTGGACTTTCTCATGTTGAAATCCTACAATGCAAGGAGCTCTTGATTGAAACCCATACACAAGAATAAATGGACTATGCCTAGTGGAAGAATGCGTATCACTATTATATGCAAATTCCACTATAGATAAGTACTTTTCCCAATTAATTTGCCTTTCATTTACACATGCTCGAGGCATATCCTCTAGGATTTATTTAACCTTCTCTATTGTCCCATCCATTTGTGGATGCTCGGCCATGTTCAGGCTAAGTTTATAATCCAACATCTTGAAGATTGCTCTCCAAAAGTGGCTATTTTCCAGTCTGAAACAATGTCTAATGGAAGACCATATAACTAGTATATGTTTTCAACAATTAATCTAGCCAAATTAGGTGCCTTCACTATACTATGTGTCGAAATAAACCTAGCCATTTTGGTTAAACGATCCACAATTACCCATTTTGAGTCATGCCCTCTATGCTTTAGGTAATCCTACTATACAATCCATGGATATACTCTCCCACTTCCCATTGGGAATGTCCAATGGGTAGAGTAGACCTCCTATCCTCAAGCTCTCAGCTTCTTTGACCTCAAATTTTGTGCATTTAAGCACATACTCTAGAACATCCTTATGGAATCCAAGCTAGTAAAACTGCCTATTAACAAGATCATAAGTCTTGTTAATTCTTGGGTGTCCCCCACTAGGTGTGTCATGAAACTCATGTAATGTTTGTCTCATCTCAAAATCTCTAGGCACACACACATTACCTTTGTACAAAAGGTATCCATCATGGATATTGTAGTTCTTCCAGTTGAATCCTTATTGAGTACCTGTGAATACTACATCCTCATTGGAAATTTGTCTATCAAGATCCCCTTTCTCTATGGCTTCCCAAATCTTTGCATATGCAGGATCAAGCCTACATTTCCCTCTAATGGACTTATGTAGATCACTAATAATCTGAGTAAAAATCATTCCATTGAGCATAGGCATGCGGCTAAATGAGTCAGCTACCACTTTAAACCTTCCATTCCTATACTTAAGCTCATAATCAAAGTCTTGAAGGGTCTTTGCCCAACAGGCTGGATTTGGCTCCCATGTTCTGCAGTTGGTGATGGATGATGATTTTTTTCTCTTCTTGCATAGTTTGTAATCAATTGCTCTGTGCTATCCTATTCATAATATACCGTTCATTAGACCACATATGTGAGATAATGCTCTCAGATAAGTTTGAGGTTGAGACACCACGTGAAACATGATAAGCTATTATGAATTCATGTGTTTTCATATGAATCAGCTTCCAAGTTTTGCAAATTATTAGCTACCCATTGTAAATGGCTAAGTTTGTTTGAATCATACATCAAATGTTGTGACTTAGTTGATAGGACGATGAACTTTGAATTAGGAGGTTCTGTGTTTAAACTCTGAATTTTGAACTGAAGATATTCATATGCAAATGTTATCTAGAGTTTTGTCCAAAGTTGCTATGCATGGCATGAATAGGCTCACTAGGTAGAACATTTCTCTGTCGCCTAATTGACCGAGTTCCAACCTTGACTTGCATAGGTTCTCTAATTGTTTAAATCACCATTCACAAACACTGTGATATAATGATATAAACTCAGTTTTTTAATCAAGTTGGAAGTCCAAATCTTCACTATAAAAGCGTTATACAAACGTTGTACTATGTGAAATTGCAGTATTTTCCACAACACATGTTAGGGTAAACGAGAAAACATGAAATGAAGGCATACTAGTAAAGTGTAAATTCAACACTTAGTATTTGAAGTATGCTAATCGGAATCGTCCTGTTTGAACTAAATAAGATTTTTATAAAACTTTCGAAAAGCTTTGAGAGCATTATTTGTTTGGTTTCTACTTGCTTTACTTGCTTCTATAAGTCGCTAACAAGTTGCATATATATATATATATATATATATATATATATATATATATATATATATATATATATATATATATATATATATATATATATATATAACAATGGTTTTTGGTCTGCTTCTCTTCATATCTCAAGGCTTGAGTTGATTGGAATGTGTGAAATTCGAAAGCGGGGATACATACATCACTTTCAATTGTTTTTATTCTCAATGGTTGCTAAGGAATGCTCGCAGACTGATCTGATTAGACATTCTCTCGAACATCCCTATGTACAACATTTTCATGCATGCTAATTGAAGGACTAGTATCTTCAAACAACACTCTTCTCACTTCAACCTCCTTAATCGGTTGTTTATGCATCTTAGACTCATTAAAAATGACATCACTACTTCTGATCAATGACCGTGTTTAGTGATATCCGAATTGGCCTTCTTGACCATATCTAAGAAAAATGCATTTCTTTGACTTACGGTCCAACTTTTGTCTAAGATTCTTGGATATATGAACGTATGCTTGACACCCAAAAACTCGAAGATGAGAATTATATGATGGCTTCCCTGTCCATAATTCTTGTGCCACTTTCAGACCTTTGGCAGTACTAGGTGAAAGGTTAATCACATGAACTATAGAAAATATTGCTTCTGCCCAAAAGCCTTGTGAAAGGTTTGCAAGGTGCAACATAGAAACTACTCTATCCTGAATAGTTCTATTCATCCTTTCAGCTACGCCATTCTATATTGGGGTATAAGGAGCTATAAACTCTCTACCAATTCCTTTAGACTCACATAAAAGGTTGAATTCATGTGAGGTATACTCACCCCCATTATCTGACTGTAAAGCCTTGAGCTTAGTTCCTTTTTTAGTTTCAATTGAAGCAAACCATTTTCTAAAGCTAGGGAATAACTCGTTGACTAAAAAGAATGCAGGATTTGTGTGGAGTGACGTGCGCCAAAAGTCATTTGAATCTTTGGAACAAAAAATCATTGAAAATTATGTTTTGAAAATACCAAAAATGGGAAAGCCTTTAGTGGTTGCATGTGATGCAAGCCATAGCTAGATATGTGTTCTTTCACAAGATGGTAGGCTGGTTGCATATGAGTCCAAAAAATTAAGAAAACATGAATGTAAGCATATGATCTAGAAATGCTTGTTGTTGTACATGCACTTAACTATTGGAGATATCTACTGTTAGAGGTTAAGTTTGAATTCAAAACAAATCATCTAAGTCTAAAATACATTTTAATGTTGAACAATAGGCAAAAGCATTGGATTGAATTATTAAGCAAGTATGATTTTGACATAAAGTATTTGGTTGGTAAGGAAAATAAGGTCGTTTATGCATTGAGCCAGACCTTTATGTAATCTCCTTTCTATAATAAATTCTGATTTTCTATAGGATTCGAACTCATGACCTATCATCCAAGAGTATGATGGGCTAACCACTTGCCCTAAAAGCCATGGTTGAGGATTACTTCCTAATCCTCCCTCTTAGGACGTGGTTCAAACATCTCTTGCTTGTCATTTCTTGAGTCTAACACTCTCTTCCCCTTCTAGAGATCATTGTACTCAATGATCAATCCTTGATATCCCCTTGAATTGATGTCCTCACCCTTGCATAGTCTCTTGAACCTTCTTGTTCTCAACCTTGGTCTCTTGAACCCTTGCTCTCAACCTTGGTCTCTTGAACCTTGCCTTTTTGCTTCTTCTCCACTTGCCTATGAACTTGCCTTATTTGCAACCTTGGTCTCTTCCGCCTCTTGTTCTCAACCTCAGTATCTTGAACCTAGTTCTCACCCATGCTAAGTATCTTGGATCATCAATCTAGTGCTTCCATTGGAACGGTTATTTCGAGAGCTTTCCAATGGTATCTTAGATGTTTGCACAATCTCTTGAACCTTCTTGTTCTCAACCTTGGTCTCTTGAACCCTTGCTCTCAACCTTGGTTGCTTGAACCTTATCTTTTTGCTTCTTTTCCACTTGCCTACGAACTTGCCCTATTCGCAACCTTGGTCTCTTCAGCCCCTTGTTTTAAACCTGGACCTCACCCATGCTAAGTATCTTGGATCCATTGGAACGGTCATTCTGAGAGCTTTCCAATGGTATCTTATATGTCTAAATCCGACCTACGGATTGGGAGATACACTCAAATCTTTGTTAAGCTCACCTTTGAAAGCGACGCACGCGCCTTCCATCTGCCTTGTCCAAGTCTACTTCCTAAGCTCTGATACCAATTGTGGGATTTGAATTCATGACCTACTAGCTAGGAGTATGATGGGCTAACCACTTGCCCCAAAAGCCGTGGTTGAAGATTACTGTTGTATAACCACATGGGTCTAAGGGGTAGAACCCTTGAGTTTCTAGGTGTGAAATCCTTGGGATTTATGGTTTATTTACCCCTTTTAGATGGGTCTTGAACTTTAGGGCTAATTCTCTAAGGTTGAGTACCTTAGGCTTGATTGGAAGCTGCTCCTAGCCACTTGATTTGTACCTGAAAGCTTGGAGACTCTTCTTTTAGAAGCCATGTGATTTCATGTGATTTCCTAAGCTTGGAAACCATGTGAACACCCTAGGGGCCCATGTGATGGAAGGTACACATGTCCTCTTGAGAAGGACTTACCCCCTTGGTCTTGAAGCTATATATTGGAGGGGTTGGTTGGGTGGAAACACATCTCTCATTCCTAGTGTGAGCGTGACTAGTTAGTTTTCATAGTTGATTAGTTTTTTTTTAATATAAAGGAAGTTCGGCAATAGCCTACTCTCCCGGACTTGAATTAAATTAAGAAACAAAGGTACAAAAGAAGGGGACTAGCGCCCACGGGACCCCCCAAATCCCACAAAGCAGGGGAAACCTGTATGAGTTCTAGGTTGCATTACATAGAAGGTTGATCACCCTCTCATCGCCCTCATGCGGGGCCCACTTGGGTTTGAGCTTGTTGTTGATCAAAATGAGGACTTTATGGTGCCTGAAGGGGGGGGGATTTCTTACAGTTAACAATCCTTTTGCCAAGGAGGAATAGTGATTTCTCAATCGACCATTCCTTGGGGGTATCGCCGAAGTTGAGAGCACACCGCTCCCGCCAGATTTTCCACAAGACTTCCCCTCTGATGGCGTTCCAGAGTGTCGCGGAGCAGCCGATCGCTTCTCCCAAAAGGACTTGTTTCCAGCTAAGCTGTTTCAGAAGTCTGAGTTTCTTTCCCACCATCTGCCATATTTTGAGGGAGCTGGGGCAGGAGAGGAAGATATGTGGGATGTCTTCAATAGCCCGGTGACAGCGTTTGCACCAAGGAGGGACCCCGCAAATTTTACAAGCCTTGTGGTTAGTCCAAATGCCACAATGCAGAATTTGCCAAAGGAGGACAGACTTCTTAATCTCGATCAGGGGGTGCCAAATACTCATGAATTTCATGTCCCATCGAAGTCGCGTCCAAGCCAGGTTGAATTGTGGAGGCTATGGAGTTCCTTCCACAAGTGGCATCAGAGCTAGGTTGATTTTCTCTCTTTTTTATGTGGATTTCAAATAGTCTCTCGTGTGAGAAGATGTCGGGAGCAGCTCGTCTAGCTTACGAGAATGTCGAGGATGTCTCCCTTTGGAGGTCAAAAAATTTGTATATATGAACCCCCAGCTGCCATGATTCATGGAGTTCCTTCCACAAGTGGCATCAGAGCTAGGTTGATTTTCTCTCTTTTTTATGTGGATTTCAAATAGTCTCTCGCGTGAGAAGACGTCGGGAGCAGCTCGTCTAGCTTACGAGAATGTCGAGGATGTCTCCCTTTGGAGGTCAAAAAATTTGTATATATGAACCCCCAGCTGCCATGATTCATGGACGACTACCTCATCCCAACTCACGAGGTAAGTTGAATGCAATGTCGCATGGATGCATCAACAAACAATGACAGAAGCCAGCTCATGCTCACGAGCACGGGATGAGGCGCACGGGCTCCCTCGTTTTCTGCTGAACATGAATAAAGAAGGATTCATCTCTTTATATATAGAGTTCTTTTTTGACTTAAAAATGCATATGTGGGATATACCTTCTGGCTCTCGTACCTTCAGAGCTACCCGAATGATCTACAACGCCAGTTTGCATTCCTGGGAAGGGCCTACGATTTCTCTTCGTGTGGACACGTGCTTTGTCTAAGGAAGTCATAACGATGCTTTTGTTTTTTCTTACTTTATGTATTGAATGTTTCTTAAGCCTTTTTGTTATAGGTTGTTTACCATCTCAGGGTATGTTTCAAGCAGACGTATCCTCCAAGTAGGTTGAAATATATTCTCGTGTGTGGCGCTTGCAGGAATGTCATCTGGTGCAAACTGGGTTGCCGAGGTTGGTTCTTTTGTTGTGCGCTGCTTTATTTCAGCATTATAATCTGCCATTAGTACGCAGAATGGAACATACAAATCATTGGACGTACCTATCCACCGATGATGTGAGAGGTTTTTGAAGTAATCTGATTTTATGATGACTTCTTCCAATTGGGACATAGATTTTATCTGTACTGCAACTCTCTCATCATGGGTTACAGCAACCTTCTCTAACCTTTGCATCCATTCAGGAGCTTCGATCTCAATTGTGTCTATTCCTTCTTCTGTTTGCTTACCCCCGCGTGCAGGCATGGGAACGTATGGGTCTTCAAAAGTCTCCTCCACTTCGATTGGCACTAAGTCCTCAGGCTCCGGTTCCAGGAGGGGAGAGGGTTGACGCTCATATTGAAGAATTTAATTTCGTAGTTCTTCTAGTTGTGCTCTGAGTACTGCGACTTCTTCAGATGTGTCTCCTACTGCTGTGACTTCTTTTGGTGACTCTTGCTAAGCTTCCAATTGCTTTAGTAGGTCATCCCTCTCTCTTTCTAAGGCTGCGTGGGCTTCCAGGAGATCGGCGTGTGTTTCCAACATAATTTGCATATTTTCAGATGGGATGGCCTTGAAATGCTCTGGGTCGATTTCCTGCGGTGAACCCTCCATTGCTGCTTCCAGGTTTTCTTCGTTGTGTTTTTGTAGTCGTTTATTTTCTTCGAGTGCTACGAACATGTGCTTTCATAGTAAGGCAAGGTTGCTTCGAAGCTTGAGATTGTCCGTTATCTGAGCGTGTAACATATCATCGAGTTGTTGTTTTTCTTTAGCATCTGGCTGGGGTGGATTGGCTACTAACTGATCATGGTGTGCCTGTAAAGTGTCATACTACTGTTGTAGTAGCCGCTTTTCCTTCTCCAAGTTTATGAATCTTTCTTGTAAGGTTTCATGGGTTTGGAACAGATTCGTATGCTGAGCATCTAGGTGCTGGTAATGCTGTTGTAATTGAGACATGCACTGGTACAAAGTATTAAATACATTATTAACAGGAGTGGATGCAGGGAGGGTGTTGAATGCAGAAGGGTAGGGAAATGGGAAGGGAAGTGTGTATGTTGTGCTCGAGAAAGGTGAAGTGGGTGGCGGGGGAATGGGAGATTGTGGGAATATAGGGGGAGGGAGAGGTGCGAAAGTGGGTGATATGTCCATGGAGTCATATGTGGATGCGGTCGTGGGAGTGATGGTGTACATAGGAATCGTCGGTGTGGTGATGGTTGTGAAGGTGTAAAGTGGTGTGTGTAGTTGTGAATATAAACCACCAAAAAGTGTGATAGGGGGAATGGGGTTTTCGGTGGCTACGGTTAGAATTATAGTGTCAGTGGTAGTAAACACGATCGTGTTGGTGTCACGTTGTGCGGATTGAGAGGGTGGAGTGACATTCTGTGCTTCGGTATGGGAAGTGGAATCTGAGGCTATGACAGTGACGGTGACAGTGGTGGTAGGAGGTGAAGGTGGTGGAGTTGGAGGGGGAGGGGGCAAAGGGGGTGACGGGGGTGCACTTGAGGTATGGGCTTCCTCAGTGTCATGAATGGTATGAGCTATGCCCGTGGTCGTGGATGTGGTGCCCTGTGGTTCTGATACCAACACATTCATTTGTTTCCCTAGTCGAGGGGGACGTCGGCCGTATCTTCGCTCAGATCTTCACGAGTGTGCGAGGGCGGTATGTACTGTCTTAGGTACCCCTAATGCATCAACGATCATGTCAAGGGTTGCTTTGTATTGCTCATCCACACCTTCCTCTTCAAGGATTTGGTTCATGAGGGCTTTTCATGCTACCAGGGACAGTTTGTGTTGTTCTTGAACTCGGTTGATGGTATCATACAGCTTTTTCAATTGCTTCGTATAAGCAGGGGCACCTTCAAGTTCTTGGACAACGTCTTGCTCATATTCATGCTCTTCTTCGTCTGATAGTCCTTCTTGTTCATCCTCTTGCTCCTCTTCTGCAGTCTCCTCTTCATCTTCGTCTACTTCAACAACTTCTGGTTGGATTGGATGGGGTCGATCCGTGACTATCTGTTGCCCGCTTGCTTGCTCTGCCTCCACTTCCAAATTAGTAGCATTAATTATTCTGGCTACTTCCTCATCAGTTAGATCTTCTAGTGTAAAGCCATGAGGGAACTCTAAGTTGGTGGGTATGGGTGGAAACACCAGATTTGGTCCTTCTGCGCTATGCCTTGGTAATCTGATAGTGAAGGGTTGCACTCACCTTGGAAGTCGTGGAGTTGTGTCCGGTGTCAATGTAGCACCTCGGGCCTGTGCACAAGGCATCTGAACTGCTCCCCTCATTTTCTTGGATGGAGGCCCTGTGGCCAGTATTCTGCGTTGAAATTCTTGCACCCTGGCCCAAACAAGTGCCCTTTGAATTGGCACATCATATGCCAAGCATCGGTAAACAATCCTTGTGAGAGCATAGCATCCATAAAGTACTGACTTTTGCTTCTTATACCACCGTTGATGTGCCAAGTGTATTTGGTCAATAATCCAATGAGGCATGTTGATTGTCAAATCGAAGGCGTCTGCTAAATATAGACTGAACCAGATCTTCTTGGGTGGCATCGTGAATCTCTCTTGAGCAGGGAACGCGAAATGTTGCATGCACATTCGGAGGTGAATGGCAATAGTTGGTGTCATTGCCACCATGTCCTTGAGTTTAGTCAGGTTCCTCTTTTTCATGTTGTCCGGGACCATTGACTCCTTCTCTGTGGGGATATGCATGCCTTTCATGTCGAGAGCTTCCCTTACCAAATTGTTCGTCAATTTGAAGCGCTTCAGTTCATTACCTCGTGTAAGAGACGGTAGTACGAAGGTGTTGTAGCCCTTTTTCTCTTTACTGGGAGTGAGGGTGCTAATCAAGGATGAACATCGTAGAAAGTTTGGCTTGGGTAACTACGCTTTGAAGTAATCATATAGGCCAGCCTTCTTCCATATTGGTTTCAACCCTTCATTATTTTGAAGCCTCTCAAACTCTCTGGTAAAGAAATGATACCGGCCCCAACGTCCGTTGAACTCTATTTTTGCCTCCCACAAATAAGTGTCGTCTCCAAGAGGTCCTGCACATCACTAAACCAATGCGAGTTTTTGCTTACTGATGATGTGTGCCCTTGGGGAGGATTCTGAACAGGTAGGGCATGTAAAGCTCTCAATGCTAGTGGTCTTTCCTTCAACTCTTCCTCAATGGGGAGGCTTTCAATGTCCACAATCTGAGGGCTGGAGCCTGCCTGGGAGCTAGTTCCTGCAGCCTCGGCCATATTGAAGAAGCTGGTCGCCGGTTTTGTGAGAATATACAAATGAAGGTTAACATTGCAAATGGACACAAAGTGGTCATGTGTCCCCATTACAACATTAATATGATGAAATGAGAGTTAGTTAGTTAGTTAGTTAGTTCGTGCTCGTGTGGTTATGAGTGTGGAATGTGGTTAGCAGATGCAGGGTTCCTATGTGCTAATTGGGATGGTGCGGTGCAGTGTGGACACAATTAATAAGCAGAGGTGGCTTTACAAATGGATCAAGTGGTTTGTTACAAAGTTTGGGCTTCCAAACAGAGTGGGTGGCTTTCTTTGTTGATTTTGTGTAGACTCTAGTGGGCTTCATAAGAATGTCTGCTTGTAAATGAGGCTTTTTAGGGACCCATTTACAAGTGATTCTACTCATGCTTTGGGACAAATATGTGTTTGGGTGTGTCGAATACGGGTGGGACTCAGCTGTTCGTGTGAGTGAACCATGTTGTGTATGGTGTGGTCCGTGTGTGGCTATTTGAGCCCGCAAGCAAGCCTTAGGCACCCAAATTTTCCTTGATTGTGGGTCAACCTTCATCGACTTCTTGGGTACCCAGATAGACTTTGCCTTTGTAGAAGAAATTTGGAAATACTTCCTATTAGTGTCTTGTCGTTGATCACTAATAGGAAGTTGAGCCAATGGTTGTGGCTTGACCGCAATAGGATGCTCATCTTTCTGCACCCACACTCTTCTTGGTGGCTGAGACACTGTGCTTTGTACTTTTTTCTGGCTTCGAGCATATGTCCTTTGCTTCTTCTGCATTTGATCCTCCTTTGGTTGCCATATCACTATGGCCTTTGGAAAAGAAGGGAGTTCCATTGTATCCCTGACTTCTTTGTTGAGACAATCATCCCTCTGCATCACATAGTTTTGGACAAGAACAGCATAGTCATTTTCATTTGTGTTCCTGGAAGGACCAGGAGTTTGTGCCTCTCCTAGTTCTTTGAGTGCTCCATTGTCTAACTCAACTGTAATTCGACTCTGATTTACCCATACCTGAAGAAGTCCACTTCTTAGGTTTAGGTTGACTGCATGATCATAGATCCAGTCTTGACCCAAGACAAGAGGCTCAGTGAGGTCCTCGTCTTGACACACTAGCACTTTAACTGTCGTTAGCACATCTTGAAAGTAGAGGGGAAGTTCCACCTCACCCATGCAAGGGGTTTCCACACCTCCCAATCCTATGAGATAGGCTTCTATAAGATTGACACGCAAGTTCAACTCTTGATAGTAGGAAAGTTTAACAGTGCTAGTGGTTGCACCTGAGTCAATCAAGGCTCTTACAATCCTTGCACTCGTTCCTTGTCCTATCTCTAAAGTCACAAAAAGACGTCGATCAATTATTCTATGAGAGCTAATGCCTGAGACTTCACACATAGCCATATGATATCCTGGGTGCGCATAGTCATCTGTCCTAGGCTGATCTCTACCCTGTCTTCTCAACTTCATTCTTCAGATGCGTTCCAAAGCTTCTGCCTGTGCCTCTTCTCGAATTTGTTTTTTTTCTTCCTTATGTTTCTTGGCAGTGTTGAGTCTACTTAGCATCTCTTCAATCAGGGGTTCTTGATATAACTTGACTCTACATCCGCTTATGTAATTAGGGAGAATATCGCCTTCTAAAGTGGCTAGTTGTACTGCTCCACTAGTTGAAATCCTATTGATGATCATAGGTCCATAACCAGGCTTCTCTAATTTCCTCGCATGTTGCTTCAACGTGTAGACTAAAACTAGGTCTCCTGCTTTCAATCCCTTATCCTTCACATGTGCGTCGAAATATGCTTTTTGCCTCTTCTTGGCTGCATAAATTCCTGCTGCAGCCCTCAGTCTTGTTTCTCCTAATCGCTCAAGATCAAAGATTCTTGAAGAGAGCTCATGGCCTGTCCAATCATGCTCTTGTGCTACTTTCAATGTAGGTATCAAGAAGTCCAATGGTAGCACTGCATTTTGGCCAAATACCATCTGAAAGGGTGTGGCTTGGAGTACCGTTTTATAGGCAACTCGGTATGCCCAAACAACATGGTGTAGTTGTTTGTCCCAATCAGAGCGTTTATTATTCACCAATTTAGTTAGCACATTGCATAGAATCTTATTTGTGCTTTCGGCTTGCCCATTAGCTTGTGGGTGATAAGGGGCAGACTTCTTGTGTATCACCAAGAACTCTTGAAAGAGGTTTTCAATAACTTCATTCAAGAAGTGAGTGCCTCTATCACTAACTAGCTCTATAGGTAGCCCGTATCTAGTGAACACATTCTCAAATAAGAACTTAGCGGTCGTCTGAGCATCATTCTTTGTTGTAGCCTTTACCTCTACCCACTTGGTTAGATAGTCTGTGGCCACGATGATATATTCAGCATGGGAACCCTTGGCTGGCGGATTAATAGGACCTACGAAGTCTATTCCCCACTTAGAGAATGCACGTCCACCCATCATAGGTCTCAGTGGCATCTCATCCTTGCGTATAGGATACTGAGTTTGCTGACAAACATCACACCTCTTCACATAGGTATGTGCATCCATGTGAAGGGTTGGCCACCACAAGCCTACAAATAGAATTGTTTTAATCACCCGGTTTGGTCCAAAATGTCCTCCTGCTACACCTTGGTGAGCAGTTTGCAAGATCTTGAGATATTCACTCTCATGGACACATAGTCTCAGGTAACCATCTTTACCACGCTTGTATAAATTATCACCAATAAGTGAGTAGTCTAGGGCTTCTTGTTTTAAACTTCTCTGCCTCGTGAGGGTCATATCTTGAGGAAATGTTTTCTTCTTCAAGAAGGCTACTAGTGGTTCGCTCCAATCTGGCACTATGGACACTTCATAAAGAGTGGCATGCTCCACTGGTCGTTGAGTGCAGCAGATCGGGAATTCCTTGCACAATTTATGGACGTTAGCTTCCATAGTTGGCCAATGCACTCCAAGTCTCCTTAGTGTCTGTAGGGTTCATTGCCTCGAGTAGTGTTGCTCTAATGCACCTACATGTGCTAATTGCAACCATTTTGCGTACTCATCCTCTTCCACACAACAAGCTAGGATCCCTTGATCTGTATGCTTGTACATACTTCCTACCATGATCTGGTATTTTTGGGCTTTCACTATCTCCCTATCTTGAGTGTTTACTACTGGATGTTTAGGCCCGTATGTCAATACTGGCACTAGTGTCTTAGCCCACTGAGGTACTACTTCCAAATTAAATAAGTAAGCATCAGGAAGGCCATCTAATACTCCTTGTGGAGCCTCTCCTGATGTGAGTCTTGAGAGGTGGTCCGTTCTCAAGTGAGTCTTGCCTTTCCTCACCACAACCTCAAAGTCATATTCCATTAGCAAGAGGAACCATCTTACTAATCTGCTTGTATTGCATGGCTCGTTCACTAAGTACAACAATGCTTGATGATCAGTAAAAAATTTAAACTTGTTTGCAAGCAAATAGTGTCTAGACTTTTTAACCGCATACACCATGCCTAATCCTTCTCATTCAGTGGTAGTATAATTTCGTTCAGCTGCATTCAATTATCTACTAGCATAGGCAATTGGAAGATCCATATTACCTTCACCAGTCGATTGTGCGAGTACACATCCAATAGCATAATTGGATGCATCCACATGAACATGAAAGGGCTTATTCCAATCTGGTGTGGTCAAGATTGGTTCTGAACATAATCGTCGTTTAAGCTCATTGAAGGAGTTCTCACACTCTTCAGTCCACTCAAAATTGGTTAAAAGTCCGTACAGAGGCTTTGCTATGATGGCATACATGTGTATAAACCGTCGGTAATAACCACAATGCCCCATGAAAGCTTCTACTTCCTTGACATTCTTTGGCCTAGGTAACTCCGCAATAGCTCTAACTTTTTCCTCGTCCGTAGATATGCCGTTCTTTGACACTATGTGTCCTAGAATCTTGCCTTGCCTGACCATGAAAACACACTTTTCTGGGTTCAGGCAGACTTGATATTCTGTGCATTTGTCAAAGATTTGTCTGAGTTCAGGAATATGTGTTTGTCTAACGTTGGAATGAGCACAAAGATCGTCAACATAGACCTCTAATTTCTTCCTCAAGAACTCTTTAAATACATGGCACATCAGTCTCTGAAAGGTTGCAGGAGCATTGGTAAGCCCAAATGGCATTACTCGAAAAGCAAATATGCCCCACTCTGTGGCAAAAGCCGTCTTATGCTGATCTTCTGGAGCAATGGCTACCTGATTGTAGCCAGAAAATCCATCAAGGAAACTGTACACTTCTTTGCCTGCTACTCTTTCTAAGAGATGTTCAGTGATAGGAAGCGGATAGTTATCTCGAATAGTGGCTGCATTAACCTTCTTCAAGTTGATGCACACACGTAACTTTCCATTCTTCTTGGGCACAACTATGATGGGGAATACCCACTCCGTGTGCTCAATTTCATAGATGAATCCAACTTCTACTAGTCTATCTATCTCCTCCTTGATCTTAGCAGCGTAGTTATCATTATAAGTGTATGGCTTCTGCTTGGATGGTTTGGCATCTGAGGTCAAGGGAATTGTGTGTGAGCATATGTTCGGGTCTACACCTTTTAAATCCTTGTAACTCCAAGCGAATACATCTCTGTATTCTCTTAGCAAGGCTATCAACTCATACTCCCCTTCTTCTGTCAGGTCATGCCCTATGTAAGTGCATCTTTCTTCTCCTTCTTCCATGGCTACAACTATTTTCTTGGTGGTTTCTTTGTTATCATAGGCCTGTCCTGATTGAGCCTCACATTTAGGCATTCTTATCATGAATCTTCTATCGTCTATTTCATATTTCTTAAAGTTTTCAGGGACCTCAAACAAAGATTCTTCCTCTTCTAGTGTGACTTCTTTCTTCTTCCTCTTCTTGCCTTCGCTCTTGGTGGTCACTTGCGTGGTTAATCTCACCTCGTTCATAATTTCTATGTGTCTCTGAGGGTGAGCTTCTACCTCATAGAAGTATTCCTCATCTGATGCAAAGGGTGGGTCCATGATGATTGACTCTAGATCGGAGTCACTTGCATCCTCAAATGCATCAGGGCTAGGTTCGCATTCTTCTAAAACTACATCTCCCATGATTGGTTCTATTGAGAAGACTGAAATGTCATAGCCATCCTCATCACAGTGGGGTGTCCATTGTTCCTCATTGATGGCTACATCCATTGTGGCTAAAATTTATGCCCAGCCATGAGGCTCAAATTCTTCGTCAGGAAACACTACAGGTGCATAGGCTGGGTCTTGAATTGATCTATGGTTTTCCTTCGCACCTATCTCTTTGGCTTTTTCTCTCCCCTCTTCTTCTACTGCTACTTTACACATCCATAAGTGAGTGTCTTCATGCATCCATGAGGATCGTGATCCTATGGAATGCACTGACTCGGTATCATCTCTAGCTCTATGGATGGGGTTCCATTGAATGGGGGTACATCCCTATGAGAGTAATCTTTGATATTCACTTTGGTCGTGACACCTAAGTGTTGCAAATACAAGGAATTGGTTCCCCAATCCTATACCACCTGAAACTATCGCATGAATGGTCTTCCCAAAATCATCTCATAGGCATGATTCTTGCTAAAGTCGCATATAGCAAAAGTATGCTCAAACTCAACACCACATGTGGTGAGAGTTATTCCTTCTAGCAAGCCTAAGGGTCTTTATATGTGACCATCAGCAATCTGCAATTTCATTCTCGTTGGCCTAAGTGCTGGCGTGCCCCACGCTTCCATAGGGAAGTGGTAGCAATGGCAACTCCTGCACCTAAGTCCAAAATTGCCTTGGTTGTGTATCCTTGATGGGTAATGGGCAGATAGGTGTTTCCTTCTTCTCCTTCACTCATGTCTCCTATCTTATCCAGGGGTATTTCTGGCACTGTTCTATGGGATCCTACCTGGGAACGAGGTTTCACTACTTCTGGCACTTGATTGGCTACATGTTTCCACAGTTCCGGCCTGACCTTGTGTAACTCTTCTAAAGTGAGATTGCACTGCACTTTAGTATTCTTTACTACCTCCGTGTTCCTAGGTATGACTGAGTCTTTGTTTCATACCATAACCGTGGGTGCTCTCATGCAAGTAGACTTAGCTTCCCATGGGCCGGTGAAGTGGGGTAATTCATGTAAAGAATTAGACTCAAAGTCTAATCTCTCTTGAGATTGTGAACTCTCCTGCTGTCCATAAATGGAGGGAATATCTTGTGGGAATTGATCATGCACATCATCCACAAGTTCAAAGGGCGGAGGGACCTCACTCTCTTTAGCCCATTTTTCTTCTTGAATCTCTCATAGGAATTCGGGTGAGCACCGATTCATACAAGAAGATGTGTCTGGTTCTGTGGAGTTGGGCACATAAGCTTCTTGAGCAAGAAGGCTTAGCCTTTCACTTGGCTTGTCCTTATTTTGAGAGACGGGTTCCTTTTCTGATTGTGCAAGTAGCCTCTTCAATCTTTCTAGCAGTCCATCAAAGTGCAACTGCGCCTTAGCTGAACTAGAGAAGTTAAAGAGGCGATTGGCTTCAAACATGGTTTGAGCCAATTCCACCATCTTAGCAAAAATTTTGGTTTGTTCAAGATCTAGTTCCGCTCTAGGGTAACACTTTTCATGATCGATTACGTTTGGCCCTTCTTGGATTGTGGCCTGATATGCTTTAAGCATCATATTTAGGTCCTCGAGAGTGGGATCTGCTAAAACTGATCCTATTCTAGGGGGTGGTGGGGTCGTATGAGACGGGTTGGAAGGTGGTGGATCGGATGGAGATGGGAACGATGGTGGTGGAGTTGTGTGAGAGGGAGGTTGAGATGTAAGTTCAATTATCTTGGCTCTCATTTCTCTTAGGCTTTCCTCGAGTTCACTCATCTTCTTTGCCCATTGCCTTTTCATTCTTTCTCGGCTATCCCTCCAGGCTCTAGTCCTCTTCTTGGTTATGCTCTCAGTTTCACTAACTTCGGCACTCTTTTCTTGGCCTAAACCTTGGTTTTGCTGCAAAGCCTGAGCTCTGGTGACCACTTGCACTGGTGCAGTGGAAGTTACACTTTCTGTAGAGTCTACTACTAACCCAATAACGTTGATAGGAGTGATTTTTGGCATATTATTGGGGTTCTTTGGGCAATCTCGTAAGAGATGCTCCTTCCCACAATCCTGACAAAAACCCTGGATTGTTATTGACTGGGGTTGTGTGGGTGCAGGCATGGGACAATCACGAATGAGGTTATCTCCCTGACATCTGAAGCACGGTCCTCTAGGGAAAGAGGGTCTTACCTGCCTAGGTTGAGGTCTAGGGTTGGGATTTGCGTACATGACATTTGTGTAATCTGACTCCCAACTAGGTTCACTCGGTTCTTCACTATAGTATGACTCACCATGTTCAAGAGACTACATGTAATAAGCCTAGGGGCTATCAATATGTGTAGAATCAAAGCTATGGTCACTGGGGTCACTTTCTGAAAGCAATGGTGTTACTGGCACTATGGCTCTATTCAGGTTCTCTTCTACAGTTGCATACTTTACTGGGATCACATTGGCTGGAGTTGGAGGTTGTTGGGCTAACATCGACTGAGGCCTCTGCTGATTTTGGTAGGGTTACTGATCGGGTTGGTGTGGTCTGCCATATTGTTGTGGTGGGTATTGGTTCTGGTATCTTCCCTGTTGTAGATAGGGTTGAGGGTAGGTTTGCTGAACCGCTTGCTTATTGTATGGGCAATCTTGAGCAGTGTGATTAGTGTACCTCCATTCTATGGTGCAGTATTGGCTACTGGGATTCACTTGGGGTTGGGCCATAATGGGACATATATTCGCCATATGGTCACCTCCACAAGTATAGCACCGCTTAACTGGGGCAAATCTTGGGATTTGTTTGCTAGAGACACCTAATTTTTGAGCTACTTTCTTAGCGAGTTCCTCAATAGATGTGGATTGCGAGGAAGAGAGACTAGTAGAACTATATGAATCTCTATAGATTTTGGAAATTTCTAATTCCTCCCCTAGATTATCCTCGATGTCGATGCACATGCGTACACATTCTTCTATGGTCCTAGGGTCTTTCAAGTACACATATGATCTCAACTTTGTACTCAGCAGTCCATCTAGGAATACAGCCACTTGTTTGGCTGGTGTGGGTAACTCAGAAACAGGACATCTCTCTAGGTATTGCCTAAACCTCCTTCCTGCAAGTCTAACCATCTCTTGAGGGGTTTGCTTGAAGCTATGAATCAGTGAGGAAGTGTTATGCCTGATGCCACTCTTAGAGAATTCAATAATGAAAGCCTCTAGAAGTTGGTCTATGTTCCTGAAGTGTCTCTCATTTAATGGTTGAAACCATGTAAGAGCTGTGTTCCTAAGGGTTAGACCAAAGGCATTGTACTGTGTGAATAGGTCCTCAACTTGTTTAGCTCTCAAGACTTGCCTAAACTCGGCCACATGATCATATGGGTCTCCAGTGCCATCGAAGTAGTTCTTCATGGACTTAACCAGCTGGGTTGGCCTCAAGGTTCTGGTGTGTTCCCTCGGCCTCGGCAAAGGAAAATCATCAGCATTTCTTAGGTTCCTTGGGGCTCTTGGTCTCTCGATTTCTTCTCTATCCGTCTCTGTTCTCATCCTTTCTCTTCCCAATGGGTGAGCAAAACTTACCTTAGGTCTTTCTCTATTCTTGTCTCTTTGAGCTCCATGAGCTTGGGATGTTCCAGCCCCTTGGTGGCCAAAAGAGACATTAGATCTTGGTTGGGGAAAAATAAATTCCCCCTTCCAAGTGTACGCATGCCTACCATGCTCTGTGACCACAAATATTCTTTCTGAAGTGTTGTCTAAATAGGTCACTTTGCCTGGGCTATCAGGATCTTTGAATTCATAGATCGTGATTGTTCCTATCTCATTAGGCTGATCATGCTTATACCTGCAAAAGGCTTCATCGGTCTCTCGGTTTAAGAGTAAATCTATGCTCTTGTTGTTTTGGGGAATCCACTCTGGTGTGATGATTCTAGTGAGGACTGATTTGCCTCGAGCGGTTTTAGGCTCTCCACTTATGTTTCCTTGCTCTAGGTCACCTATGTCCATTTCTGGGATCACATTACCAAACTTGTCTATCCTATCTGGGTGGCTGGTGACTATGTATATGGTTCCTTCTTTGTCCAGGTATGCTCCATTTTCAAACTTGACTGCGGGACGTTCTAGTCCAATGGGTTGATCTGAGTTTTTGATCTGGACCACAGATCTTCCTAAGCTGTCCTCATAGATGCAAGCACCTAATCGGTTGGTCCTAAGGTATTCGAGTTGCATCTTGTAGGGGCCTTCTACCCTGTGTAAATATGGCACATCTAAACTTCATGTGGGTCTCTCCATACCATGGGACATCTCAAACTCGCTAGTTTCAAAGCTAGGGTAGTATGAATGATGGCTCAACTGTTGGGCCCAAGACCTAGCAGTATGGTTGACACTAGCCTCTAAAGACCTAAGACTCTGTCTATCTCTCTCTAGGTGTCGTCTTGACCTAAGGTTCATATGCCTAATTGAATAGTCCCAATTTCTCCAAGTACAACCTCGTTGCTGCGTTCTTTCGTATCAGTTACTTGGTTCTTTTTTAGTTGATTATCGTGTTTATGATCTTGTCTGATATCACGTCGTCAAGAATACTTGAGTTAATTTCCGCACTTTTAATTTGTTCGTACCACATTAACTCCTTTTCTTTTTAAGTTATCGATCGCAAAGAGACTATCTTTATGCTTGAACTTGAGTATTTAATAGTCTTCAACTTGATAGATGCCTATCGTCAACCTGACTTACTTCTAGCACTACTCGCACTTAGCCTACGCTAGGAATTGACAAAGGGAGTTGAGAGTATTCCAACCTCACTTGTTGATCCCTTGCCCTTTGGTGCTCAAGAACCCGGTTCTCAAGCTTGCAAAAAGCCCTTGCTTTGGATGCCCTCAAGTGCTCTCAATGGACCTGTAAAAGTCCCAAGGTTAGCTCAAGACTTAGATTCAAATGACATAATAAATCACTTCCATTCATGCAATTTAGATATCAATTTTCCCTCTCTCTTTATGGAAACAAGTCTAGCGATCCCTTAGTCTGGTTCCCCCTAGGTATGGTCCAAGAGCTTTCCAATAAGCCTAAGATCACCCCGAACGGATTTCGTATGAGGAAGTTATGACAGTTCAAGGTTTTGGAGTTAAAACAGGGCTCAAACAGACTAATAGTTCACATGATTTTTCTCAATTCACTAGTGTAGGGACCTCACAAAATGCTAATTGATAGACAAGTATGCCCAAAATTATCCCAAGACTTGGACAAAAAAAACCCTAAAAATTTAGCCGAAAAAGCCTGTCAATCGCGATCGACAGGTCTGTCAATCGCAATTGACAGAGGTGTCCGTAGGGGCCTGTCGGTCGCGATCGACATGTCAATCGCGATCGACAGTGTCAATCGTGATCGATGGTGTCAATCGCGATCAACACTTTTTGTGCGAATTCCGACAAAATCTCAGTCAATCATGTGCCTATCCGTTGTGATGGACACATGTACACGCGAATTCAGGTGTCAATCGTCAAATTTCAGTCGATCGTGATCGACGGTGTCAATCGTGATTGACTGAATCCTATGTGGCAGTCGATCAGTCGTGGGGTCTGTCAGTCGCGATTGACAGAGTCTGTCGGCCACGATTGACAGAGTCTGTCGATCGTGGTTGTCGATCGCGATCGACAGTGTCGGTCGTGATTGATAGAGAAACATGAAATTTTTACTTTTTAAGTAGTGATTTGTGATGTGCTCCTCATGTGTGTCATTGTGGTGTGCTTTGTTTTACCAAAGGAGCGATTTTTCTGTCGATCGCGATCGACAGTGGTCTGCGACACAGAGACAGGGCCGAGCTTTTTCGTACCTGTGCAGCATGCAGTGATGAGTAGCACCTCCTTTAATATCAATTCGGGAAGACGTGAGGATGGTATGAAGACCTCGAACAAGTGATGGCACAAGTGCGTGAGTGAGAAGCACACTAACATGCACACACATACACACACACGCGCACACAAGGCAAGAACAAAGAGAGATCGACAATGGAGTTCTTTAGATTACTCAAAAGTGCTCTTACAAGTTCAATTCTACAACAAGCTAACCTCAAAAATGAGCTCTCTAGCTCTTTTTATAGTTTTTTACTAGCTTTGGCCCTGTCCAGACCTAGTGTCTCGCCTAGTTAAAAATTAGGTTCTAGGGCCTATTTGGAGGCTCAAACGGAGTCTAAAAAATATGAAAATTGATAGGTAGGTACTTCTAATGCTCCTCAAGCTCAAGGACTCCTTGGCTTGCACAAAATGGAGCTATAAAAATATGAAATGGTATTTACAATGGTTTTTAGTGATGAAAATCACTATTTTTGTAGGGATTTCTTCTAACAATTTGACATACACTTCCTGGAGTTTCCTACTTGCTCCTTCTTCTTGTGTGTCCACCTCTTTGATGTGCTCCTATGATTTGTCCTTGACCTTTAGCTTCATGAAAAATGATGGCCTACTTGCCAGATCTTCTTTGACTGCCTTGCCTGCTTGGCCCTTCACGTTGGCTCCCTTGTCTTGTAAGTCCTTGACCGCCCTGACCGCTTCCAACGCCACTAAAATAAAGTCAAGGGATGGATGAAGCTTAATTTCCAAATAAGTATTTGCACCTATTTCTTTTCCTTAAAGAACAGTGCATGCCATAATAGACAGGACTTGGAAGTGGATGCATAGATTCGGGTGGCCTAGTTTCTGTGGTCACATAGACAATCAATCATGGAGATAAGTTGCATTATGCATCAAACTCATATGGTTTTGGAAAAGAAAGATTGGATGTGCATATATATGGTTATGATTTGGAGGAATGCATCTAATGCAATTGTTGCAAGTATATACACAAAGTTGCAAGGAAATTTTTGCACCATCCTTTGAATAAACAAAGTTCCGAATCGGAACTTTTGCATGCTTTAAGGAGGGGTTAAGCTTATAAACCTTATGCATGCAACACCTTTTCCAATAAAGGTGTAAAAGTCTTGGCATTTACTAAAGCATGCATTTGGAATACCTTACAGGGGTTTTTGAGTTGAGAGGGAGATTAAGTTCTTGAAGTTAATCTTAAGTAGGATTTGATTTTATTAGTTTTAGGAAGAATGGTGATGAGGCCAATCGGCCACTATAAACCATTTAATTTCTTAATGTTTGGCTTAGTAATTAAAAGCCAAATAATCTTAACTTCTTGAAAATACCTTAAGCTAAAAATCCCCCTTATGGAATTTTAAATTCCATAAAAACCCATGGCATGCCTGATCAGCAAGGCCATAGACTTAAGATAGTAATACAATTTTTTTTTCTCTTAAAACCACGATACAATGGTGGTAACTTAGAGCACTATCTTCTCAAAGCTCTAAGGAAGAGAAAATATGGTATAACAGAATCTTAGTTTTGGAAGATGAAAGTATTAGTGATTTTAATCAAGAAAGTTCTTTGTTTGAAAGAACTACAGAACTATTTGGAGCTTTACATTATTCTTCCAAGCAAATGAAAGGCATGAAGAGAAGGTAAAACTGTTCAAGGGTGGTAATAAACCCTAAGTACCATTTTCTAATGTCCTAGAAATAGACTATATAGTAAATGGAATTACCATCTACTTCAACATACAGATTTGATTGGCAAGTCAATTATTCTTTCTCAGATTACTCATTATGTCATAAGAGATAATATCTAGTTGAGTATAAACTCTAATAAAGAAACCTTAAGAAGCATTCATCTATTTTGCTACGTTCATGCATTAATGATGCAAAGAAATGGACCAAGGTAGCAATTTAACGGAAGTCACTTTGCATCCACCTAATTCACATGTTTGAGCTATGGAGACCCAGATGGCACATAGCTTAAACAAGGAATTAGGAAGGGGTGTTCTCTTCCACCCTTTTTCATTCTTTCCATACTTTGCATTCGACTCAGTTCTTTTTCATATGCAAACTAGATGGATCTTTGAATGATTGGGACAAGGAATGAGTCCACACATGGATTCTCCTCTTTTAAGGTTCAGTCAGGGTAGAATTCCCCTTTCGAATTAAGAGGCAAACTTAGAGAGATGAAAGCCATGATGCTTGAGATTGATCATGGGGCTCAGGGGAATACCCCAAGGTATATATCTCCACTCATTTCCGAGGACGGAAATGCTTTTAATGGGGGGGAGAATGTTGTATAACTACATGGGTCTAAGGGGTAGAACCCTTTAGTTTCTAGGTGTGAAACCCTTGGGATTTATGGTGTATTTACCCCTTTTAGATGGGTCTTGAACCTTAGGGCTAATTCTCTAAGGTTGAGTACCTTTGGCTTGATTGGAAGCTTCTCCTAGCCACTTGGTTTGTCCATGAAAGCTTGGAGAGTCTTCTTTTAGAAGCCATGTGATTTCATGTAATTTCCTAAGCTTGGAAACCATGTGAACACCTTAGGGACCCATGTGATGGAAGGTACACATGTCCTCTTGAGAAGGACTTACCCCCTTGGTCTTGGAGCTATATATTGGAGGGGTTGGTTGGGTGGAAACACATCTCTCATTCCTAGTGTGAGCTTGACTAGTTAGTTTTCGTAGTTGATTAGTTGTTGAATTGTGGAGGCTATGGAGTTCCTTCCACAACAATTACTTCCTAATCTTCCCTCTTAGGGTGTGGTGCAACCATCTCCTGCCTATCATTTCTTGAGTCTAAAATTTTCTCAATCAAATTCAAGAAGAATTGAAACAAGAATCTTTTTATGCACCTATCTTAATTTTTTTGCATGCAAACAAGGGATCCATGTATCAAGACAAATTTCATTTGCATAATGGATCTTTGTATTGTAACAATCGATTATGCATATCTTCTGATTCTCCATTGAAAGTTCAAATATTGCATGATTGTCATGATGCACCTTTTTTTGCACATCTAGGTTATTCAAGGACCTATGTTAAAATAAAGTATTCTTGCTTATGGCCATGTATGAAATGGGATATTATAAAATATGTTAGTGAATGTTTAAAGTGTCAACATGTAAAATATCAGTTTAACAAAATGTTTGGAATGCTTCAACCTTTGGATGTTCCAAATTAGAAGTGTAAGTCTATCTCTATGGACTTTATCACTAAATTACCTATGACCTGAAGTGAACATGATACCATATTTGTGGTAGTTGATTGACTTACCAAGGTGGCACATTTCTTTCCTATGAAAAAGACTAATATTGCCTTGAATGTACCAAGATTATTTGTAAAAGAAAATTTTCGACTACATGGAATGCTTAAAACATAATTTTTGATAGAGTCTCTAGATTTACATCAAACATTTGGAGATCAATGTTTGAATCGATTGGAACTCAACTTCCTATGAGTACAACTTTCCATCCACAAACTGATGAGGAAATTGAGAGGGTTAATTGGGTACTTTAAGATATGTTGTATATGTATGTGAATGAAAAGTAGGATAATTGGAGTGAACATTTGCCCCTAGTCAAGTTTGCATATAATCGTGCATCGCATGCATTCATAAAAATGACTCCATTTGAGGCTATGTATGATTATAATTGTTTGACTCCACGTTTGTTTTGTGGTTTTCCAAATAAAGTAGAAGTATTTAAAGAAATGCTTGAAAAGATGGATGAAGAACTTGGAAAAATTAAGCACCATATAAAAGAAACTCACAAAAGGAATTCTATGATTTGAAGAGAAGACCACTTGAATTTCAAATAGATGACATGGTATTTCTTAAACTCAATCCTCATCGATCTAACTTGTTGCTAGGCAAAGATCATAGACTTTCTCCACAATACGCAGGTCCTTTTGAAGTTCTAAGAAAGATTGGATCTCTTGCTTATTTGTTGGAATTAGCAGAACATTTAAATATGCATCATGTATTTCATGGTAGCTTACTTAAAAGATATGTACCTAATGTTGATCATGTTTTATAAGACAACTATAAACTGAAAGATGATGGCTCTTTTGAGCTTTGACCTGAAATAGTATTAGATAGGAGGGAAAGGTTACTTAGAAATATATCTATAGTAGAGATTTTTTTTAAATGACACCAGTTGAAGCTTTGACTTGGGTGAACTTAGATGAGTTTTTGGCACATTATCCTTCTTCCCAACTCTGAGGATAGAGTTCTTAAAAGGGGGAAGAATTGTAATAGGCCTTTTGATAGTGAAATAATTAATTTTGAACTTTTCAAATTACATTGTAGGCATAATGTTTATAATGAATAATTAGGTCATTTTATGGATGTAGGAAAATTTAGGGATGACAAGTTCTATATTCTCTCTCTAAACCTTATACACATCATGTTTTTGGGAAATTGAACATGACAATGAGAGAATTAAGAGAAATGTTATATGACAGAAAGGTAGAGCATGCATAAGATAATAAAAGTATCTCTGCAAAATTTTAGTGAATCATGTTTTCAGCACCTCGTTTAAGGCTCTAGATTTAGTTCAGTATATGAAAATTCCTTGATTTTAATCTCTCTCTAGAACTTTTAAACTTGGAGGGCTCAAAAGTGATACTTGGAGGCAGATTTGGACCTAGGTAATCTCTAACGCTATTATGCAAATCGAAGAGTTGAACAATTTTGTGTCTCAAAAGCTTAAGCCAATTCCTCACTATTTTTGAGTTATAGAGCTTGGAAAAGTGCCATTTTTAGGTACTTTAAAAAAAGTGGTCTTCTATATTTCTATTTGAATCTGTGATTTTGAAGCATATGTGTTATGCACACTTAAAAATTTCTTCGAATACGTCCTTTTGTTGCTTTTCATCTATCTTTAGAGAGGTACCACTAAAGAAGTGCTTGACTACTACAAACGCATGCTTTTGCAAAAGTTTTGCATGCAACATGTGAAAAGATAGCTTTTTCTATATTTGGTCGATCTTGGGGGATGATAAAATCTTTTTTGAAGGAGATTTGTTGCATTAAGTAGGAAGAGGCTGAAATCAGAGAATTACCTTGTGATTGCCTATGAGAGTGAGAGTGATAGTGTGATTGAGAGTGTGATTGTGAATGCAATTTTTATAGCTTGAGGGTGGTTGAAAGATCGAGGCTTCATGAAGAAGCTATTTTCCAAGGCTATTCTATCGATTGATTCAAATCTATAATACTGGAAATTCTCTTTGTTTGAGTCATATATTGTCTACTCTTCTAGGTTAGATTTTCTCTTATCTTGTGCAAGTTCTACGTTTTTCTCTCTTATGCTATTCTTGAGTGATCATAAGTTCTTGATTGAGGATATCTTGTGATTAAGGAAATGCTACAAAACTAAGGCTATGGACAATGGATCAACATATGCAAGAATATGATCCACAAGAGGTTGAATGCATTCCATGTAATGACAGTCTGCCTGAACAATTCAAGAAATACAAAAAATTTAAGAAAAATATCCATTACTTTGTATAATCATGTGTGTGATAATTGTGGATTGGTCCATGAGTATGGGACCTATTTTGATCAAAAAAATTTATCGAACTCACTATTGAGTGAAAATAGTGGAACATGGATTGATGTCTCCCTGAATCCTATACATAATTACAATAGATTTTAAGTTTTTTTGCTCGCATCGAGAATTCAATTTCTTATAAGGAAAAACTTACCAAAGCAATTCACAAATCCCATAAAAACCACTATAGAAAATTAGGTGTAATTTCATATAAATAAAGATTTGAGTATATGATTGAAATGTTGAGCATCTTCACAATGATGGAAGAGCTCAAAAGCGCCTTGAATGGAAGAGATGGTTCAACGATTATGAATACCATCTCATTGCTTAGTTTTTGAAAGGACATAAATTGATGTAAACACCAAATTTAAGACAATTGATAATAAGGTTAAACCCATAGCCCAACCTTTACCTAGAGAGAGTTAGGAGAAGTTCAAAAGAGTATTTGAAGACCCTATACTTAGATATTGAATAAATTTACTGATGAAATGATCAAGCACATTGAATTCAAAGCTGATAATTATTTTTCACACATGCTGAAATAGAGAAATGTATAAAGATGGCAAAAAGACATAGGAAAATGTTTTCCCTCTTTCTACAAGAGATAGAATGTGAAGATTCAAAACTAGTTCCTACTATGATCATCTTCACAGTAACTCATATTCGATGGAATATTCATCCTATATTGGTTCCAAAGGCTCACTTACCTGACTTGATGCTAGTGCTAAAGGAAAAAATGGGATATATCGAATATGAATAGTCCTCCTTGGCTAGTATGTAGGTGTGCTTTGTCGTAGTGAGCTAAAAATTTTGTGGCTCATATGACCAATGTTATGAAATGGGTTTTAGATGAATTCATCCCAACTGTGACTATGCCTTTTATTAATGATACCTCGATAAATGTTTATGAGGAAAGAGTGAACGATGAAATTTTAGATCTATCTGGTTGTAGGAAATTTTTTGGCCTAAGTAAGAGAGAACTAGATCACTTAGGCCCATGGTTTCCAAAGCCTCCCATTACAAAGACCACAACAATGAAAGCTCCCTCCAAATTAAAAAAAAAAAAAAAGTTGAAGTGGAAACAAAAGTCCAAACCACCCTTCAAATGATGGTTTGCATTCAGTCAAAAAAAACATAACTTTATATCTTCTCTTGAAAAGCAGTAGTAGATTAGGACCAACCTCTTCGTGTAGGTTCCATGTGTTCAACACAAAACATTATTTCTTGCAAACATTCTAAGATCACTTGCATTTCCATTAAACATCCAATTAGGGCTAGATTACATGGCCTTGCATCAAAGACCATCGCCATAAACTACTCAAGAGCGATACATTGTAATACAAAGTTAAAATCACTTGTATACCTAGATTTGTGTTACTAATGTGTTCTTTCAATCAATTGGCAATCAAGATCTTGACATACAATCATTTATGCGTCCCAGAATGATCTATTCACGAATTCATCTTGGATTAATTACAAATTAGTTGAATTAGGTTCTTAATGTGAACACCTTTGCCAAATTCAAATACAATGTCAAGGTCACAATCAGCAGGACATCTAGGCCATGTGAGAAACCTAATTACATTGCTTTTCATTGAATAATTGATCCAAATAATTATGGCCTATCAAAGGCTTATTCTTCAAACAATCAAGCAATCCTCTTCAATTTGAATCTAGGGATGTTAGTGTATTACCTAGCCTTTTTTTAGATCATAAAGCTATGATACAATTCATGGTTGTTATCATAGAAATCAAGATGCACAACTAATGTCAAAAAGCTTATGGTTTTCCCACAACCATCTTCCACGATTCATGTCCTCCACATTTAGTTCTACACCATTTTAGAAACCATCATCCTCGTGTGAAATTATTTTAATCTTCAAAATAGTATGCCCCATCAACAACCACGTCTTGGGAACCCTCCTCATCTACCTCTTTCCCATTTTTGCATTGTTTTTTTTCCTTTACATTGTACACTATCCATGCAAAAGGCCATCCTACAAGGGCATGCACAAGTATGTTTCTTCTTTTTCATCCATGCACTCCATGACTAGTACTCATGTACTATTGTCTAAAGATGGAAACAAGAAATATCATCTGTAATGTCTATCAAATTTTGTTCTGTAGGAACTTAAAAAAACTAATGCACTTTCAGGAGCACACATCCAAGAACCCAATAGATGTGTCGATTGTCTATCGGGAACAACAAACTCTATGGGGGGGGGCATTGGAGATAGAGACTTACCAAAGCTAGTTTTAAAGGTCAACTAGAGAAATAAGATGGTCAAGGTTATATCAATGAGACACCACGGAGCAAGATGGGGATTTCAAAGAAAAGGAAGTGTTGAGTGGGTTCCAATAGTTTGGTCAATAGTATGTAAAAACTAACTTAAGAAATATATATGGAAGATCTTTCTTGTAATTTACTCCAAATTTGTGTAAGCCAAGGAGTCCATCTTGAATATTTATTTCCTAATTCTCTAGGATTTTGAAGGATTTTTTTTTTGCACTCAAATCAAACCTCAAATTATAGTTTGGGACCTATTTTTTAACTAGCATGGACATTAGCGTGTGAAGAGGTACACTTTTTAAAACTTACCTATGAAAGTGGATAAAAATGCATTTGTATCTATGGTTGATCATTCTGTCTTCTAATCAAGATTGAGTTTCTTGGGATTCCATGTGTCTTCTCCTTGAGTGAGGCTTGCTTGCTTGTGTCTAGCCACGTGTATGTATGTGCATGTGTGTGATACTCCTTTTGTGTGTGTGTGTGTGTTTGCATGTGTTTGTAACTCCAACATGGTGATGATCATCACAAAACCATTGCGTATCTCGGGTTGATATTTTGTGGGTGAGGGTCCATTGCTTGATATCGGTGTGCACATGTCATGCAATAAAGTCTATATTAGACATATCCCCATCAAAGAGAAAATTCTACCTCACAATGGTCATGTGCTAAAGAAGAAGGAAGAAGGAAAATCAAGAAAAAATGAGATAAAACTCATCTTTGGAAAGAGGTATCCATTTGGAAATTATGATCTTATCCTTGAACATTTGGGGGCTCATGGATCCCTCTTGTGGTATGATCATCAACCAAAGGATAAAAGGAAAAAGTTAAAATTGTGAATTTGTTTGCTTTTAGGATATGAAAGTCAATAGAGAGGGCCTCTTGAAAAGGTTGAAGGACATATCTATGCAACATTGTTGTATTTCCATGGATCTCCCATGACGGCTACTAGGATTGAAACAATGTTGGACCTCAAAATTCATATTCTTTGTTTAACAATCAACATAAATGGGTGGAGGCTAGCTTTGCCAACCCACATCACTTTTCAATTGTGTGAGTGTATACTCTAAAATTGGATAAAAAAGGATGAAAACCTAGGATTCCCTTGTTTCAATTCCTTCTAAAATGATTCTATCTAGTGTCTTTAACATGGTTGAAGAACTCTCAGATTTATGGGAACAGAAAGGGTGTTATATTGATGGGTGAAGCTTCCCCTCGACTTGACTGAGGTCAAAGACTCTAATGGTATCTCCTAGTAAAACCTACAAAATTTCTTTGATGTTCAGAGATTGAGATAAGATATGGGTTATTTGTCACAAAATTCCATCAATTACCTATGTTTTTTTGTCTTCACCTTCTCCACTAATATGATTTTATGAGTTCATATTTCAATAACTATCACTTTTCCTCCCTTCACTAGAGGTAACAAGGCATGATGCTTCCATGCTTAACCTTTGGTACTCTCTTTTCCTTCATCCCATCAGGAAATCAAGCTTTCTTGGAAATAAGATTTTCCAATGATATCATATATTGAAAATTGTGGGATCAATGCTCTCAAGGAAATTCATAGGGTCATGCAAAGTTCTAGAGATCCAAGGAATCAGGAAAGAAAGAGATCCAAGGACCTCCTCAAGATCATAAGAAATTTGAGATATAAAGAAGAAGCTAAGAGAAAGAAGATTCAAATCTTCTTCAAAGAATGGTGGACAGACAAGGTAGATAAATTATCTAAGAAAATGTGTAGAATTTTGAATAAAAAGCAATTCAAAGGGACCCTACCTAGAATCATAGAAAAAGACGTCTGCAGAAGCACGTGAACAACACAAGGAAGAAGAAGAAGCTTGGAGCACAACACACAATACTGAATGTATTACCACTAGAATGTACAAAGATAAGTAGCCCGTTAGGGCAATAGGCATATATACAAGTCGGGGGAAAAAACCCCTAAAGAGGGAAAAAAGTGCCCTGATGGTTCCTAGAGTGTTCACACACATCACTACCTAAATATATCAACAAATCCCCCTGGCAATGATGCAGTGAACAAGGAGCTGGCACTCATGTATAAGGAAGTGCCAAGCTATGGGGAATCAATCCACAAAAGGAAGTAAACCCAAATATTTGCGAAAAGCTTCAAACTTTTCCCTAGGTAGAGCCTTCTTGAAAAGGTCTGCAATGTTCTCCTGCATGGGCGCATATGCCAAGCTGATCTCTGCAGCAGAGAACCTCTCCCTGAAATAATGATAATGCACCTCAATGTGCTTAGTGCGAGCATGGAATACAGGGTTCCTTGCAACTATCGATGTGCTCTGACTGTCATTGAAGATGGTGGTGGCAGAAGACTGACCAACCAAATCAGCCATAAGGCATCTGAGCCACACGCACTCAACAGTCGCTCTGAAAGCTGCCCTATACTCAACCACACAACTGGAAGTGGCCAATAGGCTGCTTCTTTCTCAACCAAGATATACATGAGCTAGCAAGCATGAAGCAAAAGCCACTAGTGGACACACGAGTGTCATAACAACAAGCCTAATCACTATCAAAAAAAGCATGCAAATCTGATTGTAGTGATCCCCCCTTGGGATAAAACAATCTAAGTAGAAGGGTACCACTCAAGTAGCGAAAGATGCTCTTAACCGCCTTCCAATGCTTGACACTGTTGGAGCAGAGCAATCATCAATAGTGATTATATGAAGATCAAAGTGAGAAGATATGTGGAAGAATGAAGATTACTTTCAAAGGAAGAAAATGGAATCAGAAATGTTTCTTTTGTATATTACTCTTGTAAATAGTTCAATGTATTTTGAAAAAGATGACGAGTTAGACTCGTATATATATCTACAGATACGTATTCATAGAAGAGGAGAGTGATATAGATCAGATAGAGAAGACAATAGGTGAGAGGTGATGAACATTGTGTGTATCATCAACCATATGCATGAAAAGTAATGAAGAAGGAAATGTTGTAGATTTCTGCGCGTCGATTTTCTCTCCCATTCTCCTTCTGTGCTTAATCTTTTGAAGAATCCTTTTGCACGTATCTAAGTCCATAGCTAATCTATCTATGGCTAGAATTTGAGAGGTTAATTGCAATCAGGCTGAGAGAATTTTGTTTAGGAACATTCATATGTGAAGATGTTCTCATAGTCGACAAAGCTAGCGCAGATTTCATGTTCAGAGAAATGAAGATTTCTCAGTGTGTGGTGTAAAGTTTTGCACAAGTGAGGGCTTAAAATTTAAGTTGGAAGGCAAGCCATCTATGGCTAAAAGATCTTGATTAAACGGGTTCGACATTGTGAGAACCAGTGCTAAGAAGTTACAGGTATCAAAGTCGCTACTGCAGAGAAGATGTTTTAATACATAGGTAACTTGTTTGTATGATCTCTCAAAGTATACTCAATCATTTTGAGAAATTTAACTTGGTAAAGTTGCGTAATCTCAAGGCGAAGTGGTGTGCAAAGTTTTGTCAAAAACTTTACAGGATTGATTAGTCAATGAGTGACTAATCTGCAGCAGACTTTTCTGAGAAGTTGAATTTTTCAGAACTTTCAATTTTTCTGATAACTTGGTGAATGATCTCTAAGTTTGGTGGAGTCTAAAGTTAATCTTGATATAGAGGTGGTCTAATTTCAAGGTTAACTTGTTCTTTTGGAGATTAACACTCTCCATCAGTGGTATCAGAGCAGGTTGTGTCAAAATTGAGAAGAAGAAGACTCCGACTATTGCAGAAGTACAAAACTTTACATTTTGAAAGTGCAGAAGGATAAAGGTTGAAGAAAACTTGAAGGAAGACATACAAAGAGCATCAAAAGGATCAGAAGGAGCAACATTCGAAGTAAAGGTACATTCATTGTCTGTAAAGGTTAAAGATTTGAAGCTACAGGTGAAGTAAAGATGGGAGATAGTCTCCAAATTGAAAAGTTGGATAGAGAGAACTATCCTGCTTGGTCTATGAGGATGGAAGCTCACCTTATGAGCAAAGATCTGATAGGATACATCACAGGAGATGAAGAAAAGCCAGAATTCAGAGATCCTAGTGTTCCAACTAGGGAGGAGCTTGCAGACTTGAAGAATTGGATGAAGAAGGATGCTCAAGCAAGAAGCATCATCTACATGGCAGTCAATGACTATTTGCTTCCTCACATTAGAGGACTTGAGAGTGCTTGTGACATTTGGAATGCTTTGGAAGAGCATTTCCAAAATACAACCAAATCAAGGAAGGCTTCACTATGGGCAGAATTTACTACCTTCAAGAAGAAGGCCTCACAATCAATTTCTGATTATGTGACAAAGATGAAGGACATTGCAGATTCTTTAGGTGCAGTTGATGAAGATATTGAAGAAGATAAATTGGTAAGACAAATACTCACAGGACTAAGAGGAGATGAGAAATGGAAGCCTTTCATTCTATCTACAGAACTTTCATTAGATCACTTTACTCCTGATTTGAATCAATTGTTAGGTCATATGCTAACTTTTGAGAATGATATCAAAGGAGATGTTGATAAGAGTGCAGGTCATGCAATGTATTCTAAAGACAAGAAGAAAGCCAACAAAGGGAAGCAACAATCAGGTGAAGAAGAAGGTACATCAAACCAAGCAAACTTCATAAGAGGAAGAGGAAATGGCAGAAGTAGAGGAAGAGGCAGAAACAACAAAGAGAATGCAAGAGCTTGTTGGATATGTGGTAAGACCAATCATCTATCTCATGATTGTTGGCATAATAATCAAAACAATGGTAATTATCAGAACTTTAATCAAAGAGGAAGAGGAGGTAGATTTCAGAGAGGAAATTTCAGAGGTAGAGGTGGTAGGAATTCTTTTGGAAGAGGTGGTGGAAGAAGCTTCCAAAGTCAATCCTATAATAACACCTACTACAACTATGCATCAGATCAGAAGGAGGATTCAACTCTCATTATGAATACATGTGAAACCTCACATGAGGACATGAGAGTGTTTTATATTGATTCAGGATGTAGTAATCATTTGAGTGGAAATATTGCTTTGATGACTGACCTAGATCACAATGCAATTAATCATACAGTGCAGACAGGTGATAATACAAAGCATAAGGTAAAGTCAATTGGTTCAGTCAAAGCTAAGGATGGGAGCACTCTTCTGAGTAAGGTACTTTATGTTCCCACAATTCCAAAGAATTTGATCAGTGTAGGTCAAATTGTGGAAAAAGGATATGAGGTAAGGTTCACAAATGATGGAGTTTATGTGGAAGACCCTAGTCAAGGGTATAAACAAGTTATTGCAGGAAAGAAAGAAGGAAGGCTCTTCACATTGAAGGTACAAGGAAATGTTGGACATGCTATGTTCACATATGGAGAGCAGAAGGTGTCAGAATTCGATCTTTGGCACAAAAGACTTGGACATTTTAATGAAAGAGGTATCAAAGAAATGATTAACAATGATTCAGTGCTTGGAATGCCTAACATTGCAGGTCAACACATGACATACAGATGTGAGGCATGTCAATTAGGTAAGGCTCATAAGCAATCCTATTCCAAGCATGGGTTTATGTATTCAGAAAGACTTGAATTGGTGCATACAGATGTGTGGGGTCCTTCAAAGGACTTTAGTATAAATGGTTCAAGATATTATGTCATATATGTTGATGATGCTACCAGGTGGATCACAATTTATGTGATTAAGGAAAAGTCAGAAGTGTTTAATACATTTAAACACTATCATGCATATGCAGAAAGGATTACAGGTCAAAAATTGAAGAGACTAAGGTCAGATGGAGGGGGAGAGTATTTTTCAAATGAGTTCAATGATTATTTGTGGAATGCAGGTATAAAGAGAGAAGTTACTTGCAGGTACTCTCCTCAACAAAATGGGGTAGCAGAAAGAAGAAATAGGACTCTTGTTGAGTTTGCAAGGTCCATGATGAAAGAGAAGAATTGCCCAAATTATTTGTGGGCTGAGGCTATTAATACAGCTACATATTTGGTTAATAGATTGCCTTGTAAAGCTTTGCAGGGTATGACACCATATGAAGCTTGGTGGGGTAAGAAACCTACCTTAGATCATTGCAGAATATTTGGATGCTTGGCATATGCATATGTGCCATCTCAATTGAGGCATAAGTTGGAGCCTAAGGCAGAAAAGTATGTATTCATTGGCTATGATGATAAGCAAATGGGATACAGGTTGTGGAGTCCATCCACAAAGCAATTTATTGTATCCAAGGATGTTACATTTGATGAGCAAGGTACTTGGTATGCAGGTAAATATAATGTACATGCAGATGATGAAGAAGTGGTGGATCAAAGGAAAGGTAAAGCAAAGATTCAGTTACTTGATGAAAGTGAGAGTAATGAAGTGCAGGTTGAAGTTGAAGAGAGGCCAAGGTTTGATCCAGAATGTGATGAACCAGAAACTTCAAGAAGTGCAGAAGTTAGGAGGTCATCTAGGCACAAATGGCAACCTACAAGGTATAGCTATGACACTTCATTCTTGACTACTAAAGATTATGCTTATTTGGTAAAAACAGATGAAGACCCTTCTACATATGAAGAAGCCAAAGGGAAGAAGAATTGGGAAGATGCTATGCAAGAGGAGTATGATGCATTGATAGAGAATCAAACATGGGATTTGGTTCCTAAACCTAATAGTCAGAAAATCATTGGTTGTAAGTGGGTTTACAAGACTAAAAGATTTGCAGATGGAAGTGTGTCTAGGTACAAAGCTAGACTTGTTGTGAAAGGATATGCACAGACATATGGAGTGGATTATGATGAGACTTATAGTCCTGTGGCAAAGATGACAACCATCAGGACACTCATTGCAATTGCTGCTTGTAAAGGTTGGAAGTTGTCTCAATTAGATGTTAAAAATGCTTTCTTGAATGGTTACATTTCAGATGAAGTCTACATGGAGCAACCAGATGGATTCAAAGATCAAGTGAGTCCAAATTATGTGTGTAAGCTCAAGAGAGCTTTGTATGGGTTGAAGCAAGCCCCAAGGGCTTGGAATTATAGGCTTGTGAAATTCTTGAATGATCTTGGATTTCAAGCATCAAAGGCAGATAGTAGCTTGCTAATCAAAGCAAGTGAAGATGGGTTCATTTATGTGTGTATTTATGTTGATGACATAATACTTACAGGAACAGATGATAAGGGGATACAAATGATCAAGAAGCAGATGGAGAAAGAATTCAAAATCAGTGATTTGGGGAACCTATCATTCTTCTTGGGAATGGAGATCTCTTATACTCAACATGGAGTATATGTGACCCAAGAAAGGTTTGGAGGAGAAGAGTTCAGAGATATGAAACTCTATCAAAGTTTGGTTGGTAGCTTGATTTATGCTACATTGACAAGGCCTGACTTGTCATATGCAGTTGGTGTGCTTTCACAATTCATGCATTGTCCTAGAAAGGAACATTGGATTGCAGGACAAAGAGTACTTAGGTACATCAAGGGTACACTCAAAGAAGGGTTGTACTATGGGTTTACTTCAGATACAAGAATCAAGATATATAGTGATGCAGATTGGGCAGGTAATGTGGATGATAGAAGATCAACACATGGATACTTGTGCTATGTAGGAGACAAACTGATTTCATGGTGTTCTAAGAAGCAACATACAGTTGTTTTGTCATCCACAGAGGCAGAATATAAAGGTATGGTGGAAGCTGCAAAAGAGGTAATATGGCTAAAGACACTTTTGAAAGTTTTTGATATGATTCAGAGTACTCCTATTATTTGTGGAGACAATATGAGTTCATTATACTTGGCAGCTAATCCTGTATTTCATGCTAGAACTAAGCATATTGAAATACAGTATCATTTTCTGAGAGAAAAGGTCATTGAGAAGGAAATTGAAGTCATACACACTCCTACAAAAGATCAACTTGCAGATATGATGACTAAAAGTTTGGATGGACCTAAATTGCAGAGGTTTAAAGATATGGCAGGAATAAAGAAGATGCAGGTAATCACAATTGAAGATTGAGGGGGAGCTGTTGGAGCAGAGCAATCATCAATAGTGATTATATGAAGATCAAAGTGAGAAGATATGTGGAAGAATGAAGATTACTTTCAAAGGAAGAAAATGGAATCAGAAATGTTTCTTTTGTATATTACTCTTGTAAATAGTTCAATGTATTTTGAAAAAGATGACGAGTTAGACTCGTATATATATCTACAGATACGTATTCATAGAAGAGGAGAGTGATATAGATCAGATAGAGAAGACAATAGGTGAGAGGTGATGAACATTGTGTGTATCATCAACCATATGCATGAAAAGTAATGAAGAAGGAAATGTTGTAGATTTCTGCGCGTCGATTTTCTCTCCCATTCTCCTTCTGTGCTTAATCTTTTGAAGAATCCTTTTGCACGTATCTAAGTCCATAGCTAATCTATCTATGGCTAGAATTTGAGAGGTTAATTGCAATCAGGCTGAGAGAATTTTGTTTAGGAACATTCATATGTGAAGATGTTCTCAGAGTCGACAAAGCTAGCGCAGATTTCATGTTCAGAGAAATGAAGATTTCTCAGTGTGTGGTGTAAAGTTTTGCACAAGTGAGGGCTTAAAATTTAAGTTGGAAGGCAAGCCATCTATGGCTAAAAGATCTTGATTAAACGGGTTCGACATTGTGAGAACCAGTGCTAAGAAGTTACAGGTATCAAAGTCGCTACTGCAGAGAAGATGTTTTAATACATAGGTAACTTGTTTGTATGATCTCTCAAAGTATACTCAATCATTTTGAGAAATTTAACTTGGTAAAGTTGCGTAATCTCAAGGCGAAGTGGTGTGCAAAGTTTTGTCAAAAACTTTACAGGATTGATTAGTCAATGAGTGACTAATCTGCAGCAGACTTTTCTGAGAAGTTGAATTTTTCAGAACTTTTAATTTTTCTGATAACTTGGTGAATGATCTCTAAGTTTGGTGGAGTCTAAAGTTAATCTTGATATAGAGGTGGTCTAATTTCAAGGTTAACTTGTTCTTTTGGAGATTAACACTCTCCATCAGACACTTGGGCAATGCATAAACCTGCTCATCTGTAAGACAACAAACTGAATATCTCACTGAGTAATGCATAAGTAAATCAAGCATCCAATAGCCTGCTGATAGAGAACAACATCAAATGCATCTCTAGCATCATGAAGACTCAATCATAAACATGTCTCCATAGGAGTGGCAATAGGCTTACAGTCTTCAAGGCCAAAATGCTGCAATAATGTGTCACTATGTTTTGTTTGACACAAAGCCATTCCACCATCAAGTTGCATAAATTGACTGACCAAATAGTGATGCAAATGCCCCAAATCAGACATCTCAAATGAGGCATGCAAATCAGCCTTAAAATCAGCAATATGCATGTCATGAGGATCAGTGAGCAGCATGTCATCAACATACACCACAATGATCAGAAGCACATCATTAGCACGCTTAACATATAAGGTGCTTTTAGTTGGAGTGTTCTCAAAACCATGTGCAATTAGATAGGCATGTATCTTTTTATACCAAGCACGTGGTGTTTGCTTTAAACCATATAATGCCTTCTTTAACCTGCACACCTGGTTTTCATGCCCTTTTTGCACAAAGCCATGGGGCTAAAACACATACACTTATTCATGTAAATCACCATTCAGGAATGGTGTTTTGATGTCCAACTGATGTAAATTCCAACCATGATGAGCTTCACATGCACAGATGCTACGAACCGTAGTCATTGGGCATCTAGGTGCAAAGGTCTCATCAAAATCAATGTCTCTCTCCTACACATAACCCTTTGCAACAAGCCTAGCCTTATACCTGTCAACTGTTCCATCAGGTTTACGGTTCAGCTTGTATACCCACTTAGTGCCAATGGCCTTCTTTCCAGGAGAAAAGTCACATAAAGACTAAGTACAATTCTTCATGATAGCATCATATTCAGATTGCATTGCAGCCATCCAATGTTGAATTTTGTGCTTCATAAAAAAAAAACATGTTCAATCTCATCACAGAGACTAAAGGTAGCCATAGCATAGCAATCCGATGCAAAAGAGGCACTATGAGAGCATGATTGTGTATGATATAATAGAGGTGCATCTAATTTGCTATCACACAAAGTTTGCACCAGCCATTTTGCCATAGTTTTTGCCTGCTCAATATCAACTCTCTCATCAACAAGTGCATCATGTAAATCTGCATTAGAAATGGAATGATACGCATCATCACATGAAACCTGCAAAGGCTGAGAAGTTGCCTCATTAGGACCAGCACTAGACTGTCCACCTGTAAAAAGAGGCAGCAAAGTATCATACATGTCTTTGGAGCTAACGGATGTCTCCTTAGTACATGAAAGTAAGGGCTGAATAGCATCTTCCACAAAAACAACATCACGGATAACCAGGATGCATTTATTTTGTGGAAGTTACAGATGATAACCTTTGCTTTCAGAACTATACCCAACAAAAATGCATTTTATTGCTTTATCATCCAATTTTATACGATGTTGTTTAGGCACTAATGCATATGCCAAACAACCAAAAAAACGGAGATGAGCAACAGATGGCTTACGACCATGCCAAGTCTGATATGGAGTCATAGACTGTAGCACTTTAGTGGGACACTTGTTAAGTACATACGTTGCACACATGATAGCCTCAAGCCAGAAACTATGTGATAAAGTCTGACTCTTGATCATATACCTTGCCATCTCCATGAGTGACCTGTTCTTCCATTTAATAACTCCATTTTGTTGAGGTGTATACGGCACTGTACACTGATGTTTTATCCCACATTCAGCAAGAAATGCATTAAAGTCAGAAGACATATATCCCTCCCCTCGATCAGAATGGAGGGTGCCCATTTCACATGCTCACAACTTTTTAGCCAAAACAAGAAATTGTTTTGAAGCACATAAACACTTTGGACTTTGCCTTCAATGGATATACCCATGCATGCCTGGAAAAATCATCGGTGAAAGTCACAAAGTAAAGGTAGTTCCCAAAAGAAGGTTTCTGCATAGGACCACAGACATCAGTATGTACAACCTGCAATTTTTGAGTAGCCCGAACTGAACCATCTTTTGGAAAGGAGGAATGCTGCATTTTGCCCAAAATACAACCTTCACAAACATGTTTTCTAGGTGCCTCAAGTTTGGGCAAAGAGGACACCATTTCAAATTTATTTTGGCATAGAAAACTAGCAAAATTCAGATGACCAAAGCATGCATGCCAAAGCTTTGCATCTGAGATAGCTGAGAATCATGTACTTCACATGTCGAATCATTTATAGATCTTTCATAGGTAGCAATAGTCAGAATGATCTATCAACTCCCATAACAGGATAAGAGGAGTTGTTGACACATGTAATCGTATTCCTTGTAGGGGTAGACTCGAGTGAAGAGAAGAAACTGCACTGTGAGGTAATATATTTGGTCGCCCCACTATCAAAGTACCAAACATCTGAGTCTACTGTAGACATGCATTGCTCATGAGAAGATGGGTCAAAACTGCAAACAATAGTAAATGCCCATTCTTCATCTTGCACAAGATTATAGACTTTGTTTTTGGTGTAGAGGCCTCTATAACAAACATTCTGACCTCTTTCTTATTTGCCTTTTTAGTGGCCAATTTTGGAAACCTCTTAATGACATGATCATTTGCTTTACAGTATTTGCAAAACAATTTTTGCTTTTCTGCTTTCTTCTCATCTTTGTCTTCCTTCTTTGAATGTGCAGCATTTGTAGATTTCTGCTTATTAGTAGAAGAGCTCCATTTTCCTTTGCCCTTATGACTAGCTAGGAAAGCTTGATCTACAACACACATAATAGACCTGTTCTACCTAGACTGGTTTTCATGCAACAAAACAGAAACTAACTCTTCAAATGTTAAGGCATTTGGATTGCCTTTCATCATCAAACGAAGAAGGACTTCATCTGCAAAAATCAATTGTTCCTTCAAATCCTTGATCTTTGTCAGAAAACTGTCCGTAGAATCTCCTTCATTCATGTGCTCACTGTCCAACTGTTTTTGGAGGTAAGCAACACGAGCCTCATTCCTAGCCTAGTACAATGTGGTAAGTGTATCCCAAGCATCCTTAGTTGTTCTGCAAGAGCAAATGTGAGGAATAATGGCACGTTTGAGAAACAAAGTTATCAATGCATGTGCCTAGGCATCTCTACCATCCCAACAAATTTCCTCTACATTAGGTGCAACACAAACCGCAACACGAATAGGAATCTGTAGAATATCACCATCTTTGACACCTTCTACATCAGCTTCAGTACCTATAGTTGTAACAGTTGCAGGTGTCATAGGACATTTTTCAACACCTTGCACAATGTTCCACATTCCTTTTGCAACCAATACATGTCGCATCATATAAGCCCATAACAGGTAGTTGGTACCATCCAACTTATTCTCAATAGCCAACATACGGAATACAGCACTACTTTCAGCCATGGCCAATGACTAAAATACTTTGATGCAGAAAATTGATTGTATCTTAAAAAGTTGAACAGAACTGCCCAGACGAATTATGCTAAACATGTAGCAGACTTTGAGATGCTTATATTGGCGAACCAAAATAGGTATATACCTTTGGCACAAAAAGACAAAATATCTTGCACAAGCACAATGATAGTGCATTTGGAGGCCAAAAGGAGCTCAGATTGTGATTTTGACACCACATAGCGAAGCTGTTTTGATCTCTAAAACACCTTGAGTATGCTCACCAAATTTCGTGCAATTTTGAGACTACAATTGGAGAGGTGTTGACGATGCCCTAGATGAAGCAACGACCTATGCTGATACCAATTGTTGGAGTTAGATGTCTGTAAAAGCATGCGAACAAAACAAGGAAGAAGAGGAAGAAGCTTGGAACAGAACACACTATTGAATGTATTACCACTAGAATGTACAAAGATAAGTAGCCCATTAGGGCAAGAGGCGTATATACAAGCCGGGGGAAAAAAACCTCCTAAAGAGGGAAAAATGTGCCCCGGCAGTCCTAGAGTGTTCACACACGTCACTACCTAAATATATCAACAAAAAGAGTGCAAGAATGTACTTCAAATTAAGATTACCATGAATTCATAGTGAACCAATTCTTTGCATTACTTGGGGATTCTTTCTTGCTTACCACTTAAAGTTGAGCTAGCATGGTCCTCATCTCAATAGTCAAAAAAATCAAAACTCTCAAGATGTTTCTTGAAGGATAAAAAACCCATTAACTAGTAGTGTAAATCAAGGATGCCATCATTACCCTTCCAAAATTGAGAAGCTTAGGAGTGGATGGTCTTATTAATGAAGTCTTCAAAGTCTTTTAAGTCTCCTTTTTAGGTCCTCTCAGCTCGTCTATGGGGAGGCTCTAATGTTTGGACCTATTCCAAAATGCTTGAACAAAGGTGTAATAAAAATGATTCACAAGAAAGGCAAATAGAACATCATTGAAAACTGCATACCCAAAACCGTGTTAAACTAGATATAAGGTCATTTTCAAAGTCCTCACTGATTGCACCTTGTGTCTCCATTTTTTATGGATCAATGAGGATCAAATGGACTTCATCAAAGGGATATTGATTTTAGAATTTTTCATCGGCATATGCAAAGCCATTGAATTTTCTAAGAAGTCAAATCAAAACCTTATGTCTAAAGATAGGCTTTGATAAATTTTATGAAAGGTGTTGACAATGCTTGAGGAAGAGGAAGGAGGCTTGGAAACGTGGAAGGATGTAAAGATATGTGCAAAAGGGTATGGGAGGTGAAGCCTTCAGTTTTTCTAAAGATATTGTACTTTTGAAGATTTCCAATATCATTGAACATTCAACAATGATTTTTGTCACTAAATTTTTACACTAAATCCCCAATTTTGTAAATTACAACTCCATTTTGTGCAAACCAATCCTCTTTGTCAATTCTTGCTTAGGCTAAGGCGTTACTAGTAGCTTTAGTATGTAGGGTAATGATAGGAATACTCAACTCCAAGAAATGTTAGGGGACTCAAGTAACAAGACTCTAAGTAATTGCAATTACGATCAAAATTAAGGATGAAAAAACATAAAGTGAGGATTCATGATCAAGTCAAAAAATATAAGCACTCCTCATGATGGTTCATCTAGACAAGAATTAACAAGGGATAATAAGTTAACAAGCGAATTCAGAAGTGAACAATCATTAAAAAGTGAATCTTAAAAGGGAAACAAAAGGGAACTTGAGCAAATTCATGAACCTTAGATCATACAAGTATCTTGGCAAGGTGGATAGATGAAGCCTAAGATCTTCTAAAGCTAGTGTTTAACATGTAGCCAAGTCTTGGTCTAAGCAATTAGGTAATACCCAACCTAGTGATAATCAAGAAATGAGTGAGTTAGATAGTTCTTATAGTATGGAGAGATCAAGTCATAGAAATAAGGCTACATACTTGAGATGCTAGAAGGAATTTATGCGAATCAGTTGGAGTACATCTAAACCAATGGATTAGGTGCTCACATCTATGAAGATGGTATGAAGATGGTTTGAGAAGGTTAGTAGTATAAATGAGAAACCTAGAGCACGTCTATGGCTTAGATCACCCAGTAGTCAAGTTTGAGAATGGATCTTTATATAGATAACCAAGGAACTATGTACGTGGTTACTAGTCACCATAAGAGGATGAATGACTTTGAAATCATTCTTCTTGATTCAAAAGTTTGAGATTCAGAAGCAGATTATCCAAAGGAGATTCCATCCAATCTTAGGAAGACGTTAGTGCTCATCATAATCATAACTACCACAAAGATACTGCAAAACAATGCTTCCATTGAACTATATGTTAACATGGCTACTAAAGAAGCCGTTTGGAAATTTGAATCGGACAAGCCTCATACTAAGCATGATTTCTTAGTATTTGAGTTCAAGGACCTGGATGTCCAAGAGAAATTGACCCACATGAGTCCTTATTTGCAATGAATGTACTTAGTCTCTTACTATAGTAAGAAAACTCATTTTTTGTAAGGCCAAAAGGTTTTCCCCCTACACAAACCATTAGCTGGCATAGGATAGGCCAACTCTTTAGGACTCAATAGAGAGAAAACAAAGGAAAATCAAGAAGTAAGCTTTGTACACAACCTAGGAAGAGTTAGGTTAGAGCAAAGGACAAGTACAACAAAAAAACAGAGGACTAGAGGACATAAGTCACATAGAGATGATGATGAATTTCCTCTACCCATACAAAGAGAACACTCAAGGATGTTAAGACCCTCACAGTTGGTTAAGACCATGAAGAATTATTTTGATGGCACGGGAGATCCCCATGATCACATTTAAATATGCGATGAGAGTGGAACAAGTAGTGGACTTGGTCATTCATTATTAGGATTTTGGGCTAACTTTGAATAATACAACCCTAGCATGGTTTTAACCCTTGCAACAAGGTCATGACATAGATATCACTCAACTATTGAATTCTTTCATCACAAAGTTCTCTAAGAGTGAAATCAAGCATAACACCTTGTCGTTGATCTATAGTTTGCGAGTAGACACCCCAAGAGAAAGTAAGGCTCGCATGACATAGATTTAGGCAGTACATATGCCCAGTCCTAAAGCTATCTACATAGGCTAAATAGGTATCATTGTTCTTAGATGTCTCTTGATTAGAAGATTGCAATTTTATGTGTACTTGAAAGGACCAAAGTACCCTAGACCAATGTGTGAGGATGTGCATTGGCATAGAAGACAACTTAGGAGATGAGTTAGATTTTTCTAAGCTCTACAAAGTATCAAATTGCTTGGCAAGTATCAAATCCAAACCTTCATCTTTCATGGAGCAATTATTTGAGTTGGTGGAACAAAAGCTAGAAGGAAACTGTTGGAGATAGACGTATGTGGAAGCACGCGAACAACACAAGGAAGGAGAAGAAGCTTGGAGCACAATACACAATACTGAATGTATTACTAGAGTATGTACAAAGATAAGTAGCCCATTAGGGCAATAGGCGTATATACAAGCCGAGGGAAAAAAACCTCCTAAAGAGGGAAAAAAGTGCCCCGATGGTCCTAGAGTGTTCACACACATCACTACCTAAATATATCAACAAATCCCCCCTGGGAGTGATGCGGTGAACAAGTAGCTGGCACTCATGTATAAAAAAGTGCCAAGCTATGTGGAAGTCACTCCACAAAAGGAAGTAATCCCAAAGCTTTGCGGAAAGCTTCAAACTTCTCCCTGGGCAGAGCCTTCGTGAAAAGTTTTGCAATGTTCTCCTGTGTGGGCACATATGCCAAGCTAATCTCCCCAGCAGAGAACCTCTCCCTGACATAGTGATAATGCACCTCAATGTCCTTAGTGCGAGCATGGAAGATAGGGTTCCTCGCAACTACCAATGCACTCTGACTGTCAGTGAAGATGGTGGTGGCAGAATTCTGACCAACACCCAAATCAGCAATAAGGCATCTGAGCCACACACACTCAACAGTAGCTATGAAAGCTGCCCTATACTCAGCCTCACAACTGGAAGTGGCCACATTAGGCTGCTTCTTGCTCAACCAAGATATACATGAGCTACCAAGCATGAAGCAAAAGCCACTAGTGGACACACGAGTGTCATAGCAACCAGCCTAATCAGAGTCAAAAAAAGCATGCAAATCTGGCGGTAGTGATCCCCCCTTGGGATAAAACAACCCAAATAGCCGAGTACCACTCAAGTAGCGAAAGATACGCTTAATCGCCTGCCAATGCCTGACTCCTGGGCAATGCATAAACCTGCTCATCTGTGAGACAGTAAACTGAATATCTGGCCGAGTAATGCATAAGTAAATCAAGCATCCAATAGCCTACTGATAGAGAACAGCATCAAATGCATCTCCAGCATCATGAAGACTCAATCGTAAACATGTCTCCATAGGAGTGGCAATAGGCTTACACTCTTCAAGGCCAAAATGTTGCAATAATGTATCAATATATTTCGTTTGACACAATGCCATTCCACCATCAACTTGCATAAACTAAATGCCTAAATAGTGATGCAAATGCCCCAAATCAGACATCTCAAATGAGGCATGCAAATTAGCCTTAAAATCAGCAATATGCTTCTCAATAGGACCAGTGAGCAGCATGTCGTCAACATAGACAATAATGATCAAAAGCACATCATTAGCACGCTTAACATATAAGGTGCTTTCAGTTAGACTGTTCTCAAAACCATGTGCAATCAGATAGGCATGTATCTTCTCATACCAAGCACGTGGTGCTTGCTTTAAACCATATAACGCCTTCTTTAACCTGCACACCTAGTTTTCATGCCCTTTCTGCACAAAGCCACGGGGCTGAAAAACATACACTTCTTCATGCAAGTCACCATTCAGAAATGCAGTTTTAATGTCCAACTGATGTACATTCCAACCATGATGGGCTGCAAGTGCACAAATGCTCCGAACAGTAGTCATACGGCATGTAGGTGCAAAGGTCTCAATGCCTCTTTCTTGCGCATAACCCTTTGCAACAAGCCTAGCCTTATACCTGTCAGCTGTACCATCAGGTTTACACTTCAGCTTCTATACCCACTTAGTGCCAATGGCCTTCTTGCCAGGAGGCAAGTCACATAAAGACCAAGTACCATTCTTCATTATTGCATCATATTCAGATTGCATAGCAGCCATCCAACTTTCGGAATTTTGTGCTTCATCAAACGAAACAGGCTCATTCTCATCACGGAGACTAGATGCAGCCATAGCATAGCAATCTGATGGAAAAGAGGCACTATGAGAGCCTGAACGAGTATGATATGACAGAGGTGCATCTAATTTTCTATCACGCAAACTCTGCACCAGCCATTTCGGCATAGTTTTTGCCTACTCAATATCAGCTCTCTCATCAACTAGTGCATCATGTAAATCTGCATCAGAAATGGAATGATTTGCATCATCACATGAACCTACAAAGGCAGAGAATTTGCCTCATTAGGACCAGCACTAGACTGTCCACCAGTAAAAAGAGGCATCAAAGTATCATACATGTCTTTGGAGCTAATAGATGTTTCCTTAGTACATGAAAGCAATGGCTAAATAGCAACTTCCACAAAAACAACATCACGGCTAACCAGAATGCGTTTAGTCTATGGATGATACAGACGATAGCCTTTCCTTTTAGAACTGTACCCAACAAAAATACATTTTACTGCTTTATCATCCAATTTTCTGCGATATTGTTCGGGCACTAATGCATATGCCAAACAACCAAAAACATGCACATGAGCAACAGATGGCTTGCGATCATGTCAAGCCTCATATAGAGTGATAGACTGCAGCGCTTTAGTGGGACACATGTTAAGTACATATGTTGCACACATGACAGCCTCAAGCCAGAAACTATGTGGTAAAGTCTGACTCTTGACCATACACCTCGCCATCTCCATGAGTGACCTGTTCTTTCGTTTAGCAACTCCATTCTGTTGAGGTGTATACGGCATTGTACACTGATGTTTTATCCCACGTTCAGCCAGAAATGCATTAAAATCAGAAGACATATATTCCCCCCCTCGATCAGAACGGAGGGTGCCCATTGTACATGCTGACGGATTTTCAGCCAAAACCAAAAATTTTTTGAAGCACATGAACACTCCGGACTTTGCCTTCAATGGATATACCCATGCATGCCTGGAAAAATCATCGATGAAAGTCACGAAGTAAAGATAATTCCCAAAAGAAGGTGTCTGCATAGGACCACAGACATCACTATGTACAAGCTGCAATTTCTGAGAAGCCCGAACTGAACCATCTTTTGGAAAGGATGAACGCTGCATTTTGCCCAAAATACAGCCTTCACAAACATGTTTTCCAGGTGCCTCAAGTTTGGGCAATGAGGACACCGTTTGAGATTTCTACAGGCATAGCAAACTAGCAAAATTCAGATGACCAAAGCATGCATGCCAAAGCTTTGCATCTGACATAGCATGAGACTCATTTACTGCACATGCCAAATCATTTACAGATCTTTCACAATCTATGAGCTTATACAGCCCACGACATAAAATGCCCGAAGCAATAATCACATCGCCATTTGATAGATCATGAACTGTACACCTGTCATCAACAAATTTCACAACCAAGCCAATCTTGGCTAATGCAGAAACTGATAACAAGTTCTTCTTGATCCCTGGCACAAATAAAGCATCTGACAAAGTGAAAGAACTACCATCAGCAGTAGTCAAAATGATCTTACCAACTCCCATAACAGGATAAGAGGAGTTGTTGGCGCATGTAACAGTATTCCCTGTAGGGGCAGGCTCGAGTGAAGAGAAGAAACTGCGCTGCGAGGTAATATGTTTGGTCACCCCACTGTCAAAATATCAAACATCTGAGTCTACTGCAGACATGCACTGCTCATGAGAAGATGGGTCAAAACTGCAAACAGTAGTAAATGCCCATTCTTCTTCCTGCACAAGATTAGCAGACTCTGTTTTTGGTGTAGAGGCCTCTGCAACAACCATTCCGGCCTCTTTCTTCTTTGCCTCTTTAGCAGCCAGTTTTGGATAGTTCTTTATGATATGATCATTCCCTTTACAGTACTTACAAAACAATTTCTGCTTTTCTGATTTCTTCTCATCTTTATCTTCCTTCTTCGAATATGCAAAATTAGCAGATTTCTGCTTACTAGTTGAAGAGCTCCATTTTCCTTTGCCCTTCTGACTAGCCAGGAAAGCTTGATCTGCAACTCGCATAATAGACCTGTTCTGCCTGGACTGATCTTCCTGCAACAGAATAGAGACTAATTCCTCAAATGATAAGGCATTCGGATTGCCTTTCATCATCAAATTAAGAGTAGAAGCAAAACTCTGATATGAATCAAGAAGACCATTCAGAACAGTCTGCACAAGTGAGCTATCTAGTATAACCTCATCAGCAGAAATCAATTGTTCCTTCAAATCTTTTATCTTTGTTAGGAAACTGTCCATAGAATCACCTTCATTCATATGCTCACTCTCCAACTATTTTCGGAGGTAAGCAACACGAGCCTCATTCCTAGCTTGGTACAATGTGGTAAGTGTATCCCAAGCATCCTTAGTTGTTCTGCAAGAGCAAATGTGAGGAATAATGGCACGTTTGACAGACAAATCTATCAATGCATGTGCCTGGGCATCTCTACCATCCCAGCGAATCTGCTCTGCAGTAGGTGCAGCAGAAACCGTAGCACGAACAGGAATATGGAGAATATCATCATCTTCTACACCTTCTGCATCAGCTTCATTACCTGCAGTTGTAACAGTTGCAGGTGTGATAGGACGTTTTTCAACACCCTACACAATGTTCCACAATCCTTTTGCAACCAATACATGTCACATCATATAAGCCCACAATGGGTAGTTGGTACCATCCAACTTATCCTCAACAGCCAACATACGGAATACATCACTGCTTTCAGCCATGGCCGGTGACTAAAATACCTTGATGCAGAAAATTGACTGTATCTCAAAAAGTTGAATAGAACTGCTTAGAGGAGTTCTGCTAGACTTGTAGCAGACTTCAAGACGCTTAAATTGTCCAACAGAAAGACGAAATAGCCTGCACAAGCACTGTGATAGTGCGTTCGGAGGCTGAAATGAGCTCCGATCGTGATTTCGGCACCAGACAGCAAAGCTGTTTTGATCTTGGAAACACGTCGAGTATGCTCACCAAAATTCGTGCGATTCTGAGACTGCAAACGGAGGAGTGTCGACGGTGCCCTAGATGAAGCGATGACCTGCTCTGATACCAATTGTTGGAGATAGACGTCTACGGAAGCACGTGAACAGCACAAGGAAGGAGAAGAAGCTTGGAGCATAATACACAATACTGAATGTATTACTAGAGTATGTACAAAGATAAGTAGCCCATTAGGGCAATAGGCGTATATACAAGCCGGGGGAAAAAAACCTCCTAAAGAGGGAAAAAAGTGCCTCGGCGGTCCTAGAGTGTTCACACACATCACTACCTAAATATATCAACAGAAACTTCTAGAGCATGCAATATTAAAAGTTCACTACCATGAAATATTGCTACTCATGCGATGTTGATCACATAACTAATGCCTGCCCAATGCAAAACTTAAATGCCATAGCTCTTGGCTCTTACCACTACACCATAGATAGAAAATACACAAACCACATGGAACAAGACTACCCATACAACAAGCACATAGTTAAGCATAACTACCAGTAGCCATATAGGTACTAGAATCAATACCAAAAGAAACCCCATTTCATGCCACAAAAGCATTACCACCCACAATATCAAGGCACAACCTAGACCACAACCTATGTTAGGATAACAATTGAGACCCCTTGATAATGTATTATATGTCAAGTATGTGACGGCAAAAGAGAATACACATATATCCTTAGTACCAATTTCTCCATTGATTATTGAGAATGATCCTAATGCAAATATTTTTTATTCATCTCATGGAGAAAACATCCCAACCTATTACAGTGAGTTGTTAGATCATATAGAGACTTACCCATATGAGACCCTAGCACAAGACTACAAGTGGGAGCCACAGTATGCAAATTTGATGTACACAAATTCCAACCCTAGGTCCCATATGAGAAATGAGATGACATGCCACATGAGGATTGTGTTATAGATGCCAAGGATATCACTTTATATGTGAATACCAACATCCCCCACTAGCAAGTAAGCCACACTATCTCACCGAACAATTATATTTTTCAAAGTGTGGTATAGAGCACATAATTTGTGAGTGTCCCAAGAACCAAACTAATGCCTTGAAGATAAATCCAATCAATGTGATACGCATAGTGCAAGGCTCAAATGGATCTCCACTCACCTTAGCACTCATTTAGGTATTCATAAGAGCATAGGCACCACAACAAGCTCAACAAGGAAACTAAGAGAAACACTTAGAGAATAGTGAAGTAGGAGAGTTTAGTGAATTAAAAAAAATCATGGAAAGTCTCTAGAGAGAGGATAAAGCAAAAGTGGTCTAAGAAACTAAGAGATCTAGAAGGTGGCATGAAGGAGGTCAAGGAAAAGATTTGAGAACTGACATCACATGTCCCATTAGAAACTTCATCTTTTCTGAATTTAGGATCAGTGCTAGCATATCCCATTCCAAAAGACCTAGATATGATGTTTATGGCCTATCAGGCTCGATTGAGAGAAGGTCCCAATGCAATGGAGTTAGACAAAAGCTACCCAAGAGCGGACTTAGAGGTAGAAAGAATGAATTTGTGCATCAAGATGTTCAAATAAGCTTGAGCTATGTTTGAGGATAGGCAAACCTTTAACCAAAGTAACCTAGTCAAACTAGAATTGCACTCCCAAGAACTATTAGGAAGATTAGAGCAAATGACATCTAGAACAAGCAATTTAGCACCTAAATACGCTCGTTCAATGAAGAGTAAGCAAGGCAAATTCTTTCCAGTGATGTGGAATGCTCATAACTCAAAAAAAAAGTAGATTTCCTCCTTAAATTAGCAAAAATAGGAGTTCTTGAGAGAAATTCAAGAAGCAAAGTGGGGTACATAATATATGGCTTCCCCACCCATTCAGTGTGAAGAGATGGATTTGAACTTGGAGAAGATGAAGTGGTACTGCAAAAACTTTGCACTACACCAGCCAAATAAACTCTAGGGATATGTAGTGGGCCCTTTTAGCTTGCCAAAATATGTATTAGGCACTCTATGTACCTTGGAAGATTACTCTCAAAAAGATAAATCATAAACAGATAGGTATGAGTTGAACCATGAGCAAAAAACTTGTTATTTTGGTTTATACACTTGTCCAATGTTTTGAATAATTCTCTCGCCACAACAACAATTAACTTAATTCATTTTGGGGAACTCTAAATAACTTTGTAAGCTAACAATCAAGAGTTATCTCATCAAAAACAATGGACCACATAAAGAGAAAAGTATTTAACAAGTCGTAGCATCACCCCAATTTTCACGGGTTGTAGCAGTACTCAGACTCATGAGCAGAGAAATGTTGATATCTAGCGATTCCAAGATCCAATGCTTATGAAAATTTCTAGGCAATATGCTGATTCTATAAAGCTTTGAATCATAGAAAATGATGAACTACACACTGAGAAGCAGCTCTGAGAAAAACACTTATCTGATGGAGTGCTGACAGAGAAGTAGAATATGAAGAGATATAGGAGACTTCAAATGAACATAGATCATGATTGAAAAACTCAATTGCAATGAAAATTTGTGAGTATATAGTAGACTTGAGGAGAAAAATTTACTAACTTAAATCACTGAAAATGATGCACCAAGCTTAGAGAAAGCATCTTTGCAATCTGGCTGAGAAAACTGAGAGATATGGCAGTGAATAGTATACTTCACAAAAGCATGAAAATATGAACTCAAATGATCATGAAAATGAAAGTATTTTGATTATAAAATACAATGGACTTATTAATACATATGTGTGCCTTGAACCCACGCTTTGATATGGCATAAAGCTCAACTCATGGAGGTCTAAAAAATGCAACTAAACTGCCATGTATTTATAGTGATGGTTGGAGCCTAATTTTGAATTTGAATCTTCCTATAATCACTCTCCAAACTTTTTAGTGATTGATTTGATTCTCAAAATACCTTCAATCTCAAATTAATGGCTTTTCCTTTATTTTTTCATCAAGTGGACTCAACCACTTTAGATGCTTTCACTTTTTACATCATGTAAATACTCAAAGATTATAAGAGGGAGTTCACAAGTGAACTCTACATAAAGTTGACATTTCCTTTAAATTTCTAAACATTTTGATGACTCAAGCCATCACTTGGACTTGTTCCAATAGCTCCCCCTCAATTCTGATGGAGTGTGTTAAACTCCAAAAGAACAACCTACTCTTCAATTTAGAACACCTCTATATCAAGAGTAAGTCAAAACCTTCATCAATTTATAAGATCAATGATCAATTATAAAGATTTTGATGCTTGCTCAAAACTTTAAACTGTAGAGGGAGAACTGATCAAAACATTGACTTCGAATTTTGCGCCTGTTTCAGGAACCAGTGAACACTTCTTCACATATGAATGTTCCTACACATAATTCTCACAGCCTGTTTACAATTAGGCTCTCAAACTTTAGACATAGAGTCATTAACTATGGACTTAGACATCTACAAAAGGATTCTTGAAATGATCAAGCACAGAAGGAGAATGCACAGAAACATCGGGTGCAACTTCTCTTCATTTCTAGAGAAAAATTACATGTGGATGAGAGAGCTATTCTAATCTCTTCATAAGTGTCTAATGACATCTAATTCTACTCAATTCTCATGCTCTACATTCTCTCACACTATGCCCCGACATTTTTCCTTTGTATATATAGGAAAAAACTTACAAGCTCATGTCTATACAAAGATATAAGTGAGCTAGCTCTAAATTAATGTACATATGTGTACAATTCTTTATCTTCTGAATATGAACTTCTTCCATGCTTCATAAGTTTGTCTTTTCTTCAGTCCTTGACTTTCAAAACTTCAATTGTTGATTGCCCTGCACCAACAACTCCCCCTCAATCATCAATTGAGGTTTTCTCTATCTTCTTTATACCTGCCATGTCTTTGAATCTCTGTAGCTTTGGTCCATCCAAGCTTTTTGTTAGCATGTCAGCTATCTGATCTTTTGTTGAAGTATGTATGACTTCAATCTCTTTATCCATCACCTTCTCTCTTAGAAAGTGATATTGAATCTCAATATGTTTAGTCCTGGCATGAAACACAGGATTAGCAGCTAAATACAATGAACTCATGTTATCTCCATGAATAGTAGGAGTACTCTGAATGATATCAAAACTCTTCATGAGAGTCTTAAGCCATATCACTTCCTTTGCAGCTTCAACCATGCCTTTGTACTCTGCTTCTGTAGATGACAAAGCAATTGTGTGTTGCTTCTTTGAACATCAAGAGATTAACTTATCTCCCACATAACACATGTATCCATAAGTTGATCTTCTATCATCAGGATTACCTGCCCAATCTCCATCACTATATATCTTGATATTTGTATCTGATGTAAAACCATAATACAAACCTTCTTTGAGTGTACCCTTAATGTACCTCAACACTCATTGTCCTGCAATCCAATGTTCTTTCCTAGGGCAATGCATGAATTGAGACAAAACTCCAACTGCATATGATAAATCAGGCCTAGTTAAAGAAGCATAGATAAGACTACCAACCAAACTCTGATATAGCTTCATATCTTTAAATTCTTCTCCACCATATCTGCTCAATTTGTGATTCACCTCCATTGGAGTAGGTGCTACCCTGCAATCATTCATTTTAAACTTGATTAACAAGTTTCTCAAATACCTTTCTTGAGTCACATACACTCCATGTTGAGTGTATGAGATTTCCATGCCTAAGAAGTATGACAAGTCTCCCAAATCACTGATCTTGAACTCTTTCTCCATTTGCTTCTTTAGGCTTTGAATACCTTTCTCATTTGTACCTGTAAGAATTATATCATCAACATATATGCACATGTAAATGAACCCATCATCACTTGCTTTGACAAGCAAACTACTATCTTCTTTTGATACTTGAAATCCAAGTTCTTTCAAGAACTTCACAAGTCTATAATTCCATGTCCTTGGGGCCTGCTTCAACCCATACAAAGCTCTCTTGAGCTTGCACACATAATCTGGATACCTTCCATCTCTGAATCCTTGAGGTTGCTCCATGAAAACATCATCTGAAATGTAACCATTCAAAAAAGTATTCTTCACATCTAATTGACATAATTTCCAACCTTTACATGCAGCAATTTCTATGAGTGTCCTGATGGTTGTCATCTTTGCCACAGGACTATAGGTCTCATCATAATCAATACCATATGTCTGAGCAAAACCCTTCACAACAAGTCTAGCTTTATATCTAGACACACTTCCATCTGCATATCTCTTTGTCTTGTAAACCCACTTGCATCCAATGATCTTTTGGCTATTTGGTTTAGGAACCAATTCCCAAGTCTGATTCTCCATCAATGCATCATATTCTTCCTGCATAGCTTTCTCCCAATTTTCCTTACCTTTTGCCTCTTCATATGTAGAAGGGTCTTCATCTGCCTTTATCATGTAAGCATAATCTTTGGTAGCCAGAAAAGAAGTATCATAGCTATACCTTGTAGGTTGCCACTTGTGTCTTGATGACCTTCTGAGTTCTCCACTCCTTGAGGTTTCTGGTTCATCACATTCAGGATCAAATCTTGGCATTTCTTCAACTTCAACTTGCACTTCATTATTCTCCTCTTCATCAAATATCTGAACCTTTGATTTACCTTTCTTTTGATTCACAACTTCTTCATCACTTGTATTAATGTTAATTGTACCTGCATACCAAGTACCTTGCTCATCAAATGTAACATCCTTTGATACAAGGAATTGTTTTGTGGATGGACTCCACAACCTATATCCCATCTGCTTATCATCATAACCAATGAAAACATATTTTTCAGCTTTAGGCTCCAATTTATGCCTTAATTGTGATGGCACATATGCATATGCCAAACATCCAAATACTTTGCAATGATCTAAGGTAGGTCTCTTACCCCACCAAGCTTCATAAGGTGTCATACCCTGCAAGGCTTTACAAGGTAACCTATTGACCAAATAAGTAGCTGTATTTACAGCCTCAGCCCACAAATAGTTAGGGCAATTCTTCTCTTTCATCATGGATCTTGCAAACTCAACAAGAGTTCTATTCCTCCTTTCTCCTACACCATTTTGTTGAGGAGAGTACCTGCAAGTGATTTCCCTTTTTATACGTGCATTCCACAAGTAATCACTGAAATCATTAGAGAAATACTCTCCCCCTCCATCTGACCTTAGTCTCTTCAACTTATGACCTGTAATTCTCTCTGCATACACATGATAATGTTTGAATGTATTGAACACCTCTGATTTATCTTTGATCACATAGATAGTGATCCATCTGGTAGCATCATCAACATAAATCACATAGTACCTTGAACCATTGATACTGAAATCCTTTGATGGTCCCCACACATCTGTGTGTACCAACTCAAGCTTCTCTGAATACATAAAACCATTCTTGGAATAAGATTGCTTATGAGCCTTACCTAATTGACATGCCTCACATCTATATCTCATATGTTGACTTGCAACATTAGGCAATCCAAGCAGTGAACCATTGTTAATCATATCTTTGATACCTCTTTCATTAAAATGTCCAAGCCTCTTGTGCCAAAGATCTAACTCAGAGATCTTATGTCCTCCATAGGTGAATAATGCATGGCCAACATTACCTTGGATCTTCAATGTGAACAATCTTCCTTCTTTCTTCCCTGAAACAATTTGTTTATACCCATTGCTAGGGTCTTCCACAAATACTCCTTCATTAGTGAACCTAACTTCATAACCTTTTTCAACAATTTGTCCTACACTTATGAGATTCTTAGGAATTGTAGGAACATACAAGACCTTACTCAAGAGGGTGCTACCATCCTTGGCCTTCACTGATCCAATTGACTTCACATTGTGCTTTGTATTGTCACCTGTTTGAACAACATGATTAGATACCTTATTCTCCAAATCAGTCATCAATGCTATGTTACCACTCAGGTGATTGCTACACCCTGATTCAATGTAGAAGACTCTTTGGTCTTCACTTTGCCTTTCACAAGTTGCATTCATTATTAATGTTGAATCCTCCTTCTGATCTGAAGCATAATTGTAGTAGGTATTGTTATATTGTTGACTTTGGAATCCTCTACCTGCATTTCTTCCAAAGTAACCCCTACTACCTCTACCTCTGAAATTACCTCTTTGATTTCTGCCACCTCTTCCTGTTGCATTAAAGTTCTGATTATATCCACCATTACTCTGAGTATTATGCCAACTATCATTAGCTAAGTAATTTGTCTTACCACAAATCCAGCAAGCTTGGACTCCATCTTTATTATTCCTGCCTCTTCCTCTACCTTTGCCACCTCCTCTTCCTCTTAGGAAGTTGGCTTGACTAGTTGTGCCTTCATCTTCATTTGCTTGTTGTTTCCCTTTGCTATTTTTCTTCTTATCCTTTGAGTACATTGCATGACCTGTACTCTTGTCACCTTCACCCTTGACATCCTGCTCAAAGGTTAACATATGTCCTAGCAACTGGTTTAAGTCAGGAGTAAAATGATTAAGTGATAATTCAGTAGACAAAATGAATGGCTTCCATTTGTCATCACCTCTCAAACCTGTGAGGATTTGCCTTACCAATTTATCCTCCTCAATGTCTTCATCCACAGCTCCTAATGCATCTGCAATGTCTTTCATCCTTGTTACATAATCTGAGATGGATTGAGAGGCTTTCTTCTTGAAAGTGGTAAATTCTGCCCACAAGGATACCTTCCTAGACTTTGTGGTATTTTGGAAATGCTCCTCCAAAGCATTCCATATATCACTTGCACTTTCAAGACCTCTAATGTGAGGTAGCAATTATTCATTGACTGCCATGTAGATAATGCTCCTAGCTTGAGCATCTCTCTTCATCCAATTCTTCAAATCTGATAATTCTTCCCTAGTTGGAACACTAGGATCTCTGAATTGTGGCTTTTCTTCTTCACCTGTAATGTAAGCTATCAAGTCATTGCTCATTAGATGAGCTTCCATCCTCATTGACCAAGCTGGATAGTTTTCTGTATCCAATTTCTCTATCTGAAGAGAATCTCCCATCCTTTCTTCACCTATGTATTGAAATCTTCAACTTTATTGAGTAAGAGATGTACCTTTAATTTGAATAATACTCCTTTTGTCTTTCTTAATGTCGTATGACTTCCTTCTCAAGCTTTATCCTCAAGATTTCACCTTTTGAACTTTCAGATATTGAATTCTTTGCAGCTACAGCAATCGGGATACTCCTTTCTTTAATTCTGATACTTCCTGCTCTGATACCACTGATGGAGTGTGTTAAACTCCAAAAGAACAACCTACTCTTCAATTTAGAACACCTCTATATCAAGAGTAAGTCAAAACCTTCATCAATTTATAAGATCAATGATCAATTATAAAGATTTTGAAAAATCTGTGAAGAGGATGATTCTACAGAAAGTCTGCTGCACATATCTTTCTCATTAACTAAGCAAATGTGTAAAGATTTTTATAAAACTTTGCACAAGGTGTCGGCTATAGTTTGCGCACCTCCTCCAAGTTGAATTACTCCAAAAGATTCAGTATAACTTGAGAAATGAACTCAACAAGTTATCTATGTCTAAAAGTGTCTCTCTGTAGAGTCGACTTTGACACATGCAACTTCTAAGACATGGTTCTCCAAAACTAGAACCCGTTTAAGAAAATGCTTTTATCCACAAGTAGCTTACCTTCCAACTTAAAGATTAAGTGCTTGCTTGCTCAAAACTTTAAACTGTAGAGGGAGAACTGATCAAAACATTGACTTCGAATTTTGCGCCTGTTTCAGGAACCAGTGAACACTTCTTCACATATGAATGTTCCTACACATAATTCTCACAGCTTGTTTACAATTAGGCTCTCAAACTTTAGCCATAGACTCATTAACTATGGACTTAGACATCTACAAAAGGATTCTTGAAATGATCAAGCACAGAAGGAGAATGCACAGAAACATCGGGCGCAACTTCTCTTCATTTCTAGATAAAAATTACATCTGGATGAGAGAGCTATTCTAATCTCTTCATAAGTGTCCAATGACATCTAATTCTACTCAATTCTCATGCTCTACATTCTCTCACACTATGCCCCGACATTTTTCCTTTGTATATATAGGAAAAAACTTACAAGCTCATGTCTATACAAAGATATAAGTGAGCTAGCTCTAAATTAATGTACATGTGTGTACAATTCTTTATCTTCTGAACATGAACTTCTTCCATGCTTCATAAGTTTGTCTTTTCTTCAGTCCTTGACTTTCAAAACTTCAATTGTTGATTGCCCTACACCAACAAATTCAAGTGATCTTGAGGACTTCAATCTTCCAAGATTACATGCAAACCGATCATAGCCTTGAATTTGCAAAGCTTTGTACCATACAATGCTTTGGTTAGAATATCTGATGGTCATGATTAATCTCCAAAAGAAAAAGTTATCCTTGACATTAGAGCACCTCTATATCAAGAAGAACTCATAACCTCAACCAATTTTGGAAAACTAATGCCAAATTATGAAGACTTGAGTTAACTATGAAAAATTGAATACTTTGAAAAGTCTGCTACACTTGATCCACTCATTGACTAATCAAATGTGTAAAGTTTTCAATGAAACTTTGTACAAGGTGTTGCCTAAAGGTTTTGTACCTTCATGAAGTTAAAACTTCTCAAAAGGCTTAGTAGATCTTGAGATTTCCTCCAAACAATGTACCTATGTCTGAAACTCTTCTTCTATGTAGTCGATTTTGACACCTACAACTTCTAATGCATGGTTTTCCCAAATTAGACCCCCTTTATTCAAATGCTTTTAGCCACAAGTAGGTTACCTATCAACTTAAAGAATGAGTGCTTAGTTTCTCAAACGTTTACACTGTGGAGGGAGATCTGAGCAAAACATTGACCATCGAGATCGTGCCTGTTCTTGTCTTCACTTCTTCACTTTACACATGTAAATGTTGCTACTCAAAATTTTCTCAGCTTGATTAGAATTAGACTCTCAAAACTTGTACAGAGGTCATTCAACCATAGAATTAGACTTTCACAAAAGCATTCCTCAAGAAGATAAACACAGAAGGAGCACTAAGCAAAAGATCGAGGTGCAACTTTCTTCTATTCAGAGAAATCATACATCCTATAGATAATACATGTTCTTCTTACTTTCTAAAGTCTAATGACTTCTAAAAACTTTTTCACTCATCATCTCTCTTTCGTAGTACATCTATATCGGTATATATAGATGTTTACATCCCGACTTATCATAGATACAAAGTTTCTATGAACTAATTACTAGATTAGTATACATGTATATACAAGTCTTCATCTTCTGATCATGCACTAAACTTCAAGCCTCATATGTTGATCTTTGCTTCATTCTTTGACCTCAAACCTTGTCCTAATCATCAATTGATGATTGTCCTGCACCAACAGCTCCCCTTCAATAATCAATTGTGATTTTCTCCATCTTCTTTATACCTGCCATGTCTTTGAACCTCTGCAACTTAGGTCCATCCAAGCTTTTGGTTAACATGTCTGCAATCTGATATTTTGTAGAAGTATGTATGACTTCAATATCTTTATCAATCACCTTCTCTCTCAAGAAATGATATTGGATCTCAATATGTTTAGTCCTGGCATGAAACATAGGGTTAGCAGCTAGATACAATGAACTCATATTATCTCCATGAATAGTGGGTGTACTCTGAATGATGTCAAAACTCTTCATGAGTGTCTTCAACCATATGACCTTCTTTGCAGCTTCAAGCATACCTTTATATTCTACTTTTGTGGAGGACAAAACAATTGTATGTTGCTTCTTAGAACACCAAGAGATTAATTTATCTCCCACATAACATAGATAGATTAGACTACCAACCAAACTTTGGTACAGCTTCATGTCCTTGAATTCTTCTCCTCCATATCTGCTCAATTTACGATTCACCTCCATTGGAGTAGGTGCTACCCTACAATCTTCCATTTTAAACTTGATTAGCAAATTCTTCAAATATCTTTCTTGAGTCACATATACTCCATGTTGAGTATATGAAATCTCCATTCCCAAGAAATATGACAAGTCTCCCAAGTCACTCATCTTGAACTCTTTTTCCATCTGCTTCTTAAGACTTTGTATTCCCTTCTCATCTATACCAGAATTATGTCATCAACATATATGCAAATGTAAATGGCATCATCACTTGCTTTAACAAGCAAGCTACTATCTGCCTTAGACACTTGGAAACCAAGTTCTTTCAAGAACTTCACAAGTATATAATTCCATGCCCTTGGGGCCTGCTTCAAACCATACAAAGCTCTCTTGAGCTTACATGCATACTCTGGATAACATTTATCCTTGAAACCGTCTGGTTGCTCCATGAAAAATTCATATGAAATATAACCATTTAGAAAAGCATTCTTCACATCTAATTGACATAGCTTCCAACCTTTACATGCAGCAATACCTATGAGAGTCCTTATAGTTTTCATCTTTGCCACAGGACTATAAGTCTCATCATAATCTACTCCATATGTCTGAGCATACCCTTTCACAACAAGTCTAGCTTTATACCTAGACACACTTCCATCTGCATACCTCTTTGTCTTGTATACCCATTTGCATCCAATGATTTTTTGATTATTTGGTTTAGGAACCAAATCCCATGTCTCTCCATCAATGCATCATATTCCTCCTGCATAGCTTTCTCCCAATTTTCCTTACCTTTTGCCTCATCATATGTAGAAGGATCTTCTTCTACTTTCACCATGTAAGCATAATCTTTAGTGGTCAAAAATGAAGTATCATAACTGTACCTTATGGGTTGATTTATGTTTCTTGTTGATCTTCTAACTTCTCCACTCTTTGAAGTCTTTGGTTCTTCATATTCTGGATCAAACCTTGGCATCTCTTCATTATCAATTTGAGCATCAACAATCTCTTCATTATCAAAAATTTGAATCTTTGATTTTCCCTTCCTTTGGGTCATGACTTCTTCATCACTTGCATGAATATTAATTGTACCTGCATACCAAGTACCTTGCTCATCAAATGTAACATCCTTTGACACAAGGAATTGCTTTGTGGATAGACTCCACAATATATAACCCATCTGATTATCATCATAACCTATAAACGCATACTTTTCAGCTCTAGGTTCCAATTTATGCCTTAATTGAGATGGCACATATGCATAAGCCAAACATCCAAATACTTTGCAATGATCTAAGGTAGGTCTCTTACCCCACCATGCCTCATATGGTGTCATACCATTCAAAGCTTTACATGGAAGTCTATTAACCAAATAAGTAGTTGTATTTAGAACCTCAATCCATAAATAATTAGGACAATTTTTCTCCTTCATCATTGACTTTGCAAACTCAACAAGAGTTCTATTTCTCCTTTCTGCTACACCATTTTATTGAGGAGAGTACCTGCAAGTAACTTCCCTTTTTATAACTGCATTCCATAAGTAATCACTGAACTCATTAAAGAAATACTCTCCCCCTCCATCTAACCTTAGTCTCTTCAATTTTTGCCCTGTGATTCTCTCTGCATACACATGATAATGTTTAAATGTATTGAACACCTCTAATTTATCTTTGATCACATATATAGTGATCCGCTTGGTAGCATCATCAACATAAATCACATAATATCTCGAACCATTAGTGTTAAAGTCCTTTGATGGACCCCACACATCTGTATGCACCAATTCAAGCTTCTCTGAATACATAAAACCATGCTTATTATATGATTGCTTATGAGCCTTGACTAAATGACATGCTTCACATCTATATGTCATGTGTTGGCCTGTAACATTAGGCAATCCAAACACTGAATCATTGTTAATCATATCCTTAATACCTCTTTCATTGAAAAGTCCAAGCCTTTTATGCCAAAGATCTAACTCAGAGATCTTATGTCCTCCATAAGTGAAAAAAGCATGACCAATATTGTCTTGAATCTTCAATGTGAAGAGCCTTCCTTCTTTCTTTCCTGAAACAATTTGTATATACCCATTGCTATTCCACAAAAACTCCATCATTAGTGAACCTTACTTCATAACCTTTCTCTACAATTTTCCCTACACTTATCATATTCTTTGGGATTGTAGGAACATACAAAACCTTACTCAAACGAGTGCTTCCATCCTTAGCTTTTACTGATCCAATGGACTTCACATTGTGCTTTGTGTTATCACCTGTTTGAGCTACATGATTACTCACCTTATTCTCCAAATCAATCATCAAAGCTATGTTGCCACTCAAGTGATTGCTGCACCCTGAGTCTATGTAGAAGACTATTTGATCTTCACTTTGTCTTTCAAAAGTTGCATTCATAATTAAGGTTGAATCCTCTTTTTGATCTGAAGCATAGTTGTAGTAGGTATTATTGTAGGATTGACTTTGAAATCCTCTTCTTGCATTTCTTCCAAAGAAACCTCTATTACCTCTACCTTTGAAATTACCTCTCTAATTTCTACCACCTCATCCTCTTGAATTAAAGTTTTGATTATATCCTCCACCATTCTGATTATTATGCCAACATTCATGAGCTAAATGATTAGTCTTACCACAAATCCAGCAAGCTGTAACACCATCTTTATTGCTTCTACCTCTTCCTCTTCCTTTGCTATCTCCTCTTCCTCTTAGGAAGTTGGCTTGACTCATAGTGCCTTCATCTTCATTCAATTATTGCTTGCCTTTGTTAATCTTCTTCTTGTCCTTTGAATACATTGCTTGACCTATAATTTTATCAACATCACCTTTGACATCCTGCTCAAAAGTTAGCATATGTCCTAGCAATTGATTCAAATCAAGAGTGAAATGATCTAGTGACAATCCAGTGGATAAAATGAATGGCTTCCACTTATCATCTCCTCTCAACCATGTGAGAATTTGTCTTACCAATTTGTCCTCTTCAATGTCTTCATCAACTGTTCCTAATGCATCTGCAATATCCTTCATCCTTGCTACATAATCATAAATAGATTGTGAAGCCTTCTTCTTGAATGTGGTGAACTTTGCCCATAAACATGACTTCCTTGACTTTGTAGTGTTTTGGAAATGCTCCTCCAAAGCATTCCATATGTCACTTGCACTTTCGAGTCCTCTAATGTGAGGTAGCAAGTAATCATTGATTCCCATGTATATAATGCTCCTTGCTTGAGCATCCTTCTCCATTGTCTCCAAATGTGAGAGCTCTTCTCTAGTTGGAACACTAGGATCCCTAAATTCTGGTTTTTCTTCTTCACCTTTGATATATCCTATCAGGTCTTTGCTCATAAGATGAGCTTCCATCCTCACTGACCAAGCAGTATAGTTTTCTCTATCCAATTTCTCTATCTGAAGAGAATCTCCCATCCTTTCTTCACCTATGTAATATACTCTTCAAGCTTTGTGAATAATGAATGTACCTTTAATTCAAATGTAGTTCCTTTTGATCCTTTTGATAGCTTTCAGACTTCCTTCTCTAGCTTTCACTTCATACTTTCACCTTTTGAATCTTCAAAGATTGATTTTTGTATATCTGCAATAGTCGAGATCCTCCTTTCTTCAAATCTAATGACTCCTGCTCTGATACCACTGATGGAGATGATTAATCTCCAAAAGAACATGTTATCCTTGATGTTAGAGCACTCTATATCAAGAACAACTCATAACCTCAACCAATTTTGGAAAACTAATGCCAAATTATTAAGACTTGAGTTAACTGTGAAAAACTGAATACTAAAAAAAGTATGTTACACTTGATCCACTCATTAACTGATCAAATGTGTAAAATTTTTAATGAAGCTTTGTACAAGGTGTCATACTAAAGGTTGTGCACCTTGTCCAAGTTAAAACTTCTCGAAAGGATTAGTAGATCCTGAGATTTCCTCCAAACAATGTACCTATGTCTGAAACTCTTCTTTTGTGTAGTCGATTTTGACACGTACAACTTCTAATGCATGGTTCTCCCAAAGTAGACCCCTTTAATTCAAATGCTTTTAGCCACAAGTAGCTTCTCAACTTAAAGAATGGGTGCTTATTTTCTCAAAACTTTACACTGTGGAGGGAGATTTGAGCAAAACATTGACCATCAAGATTGTGCTTGTTCCTGTCTTCACTTCTTCACTTTACACATGTAAATGTTCCTACTTAAAATTCTCTCAACTTGATTATAATTAGACTCTCAAAACTTGTCCAGTGGTCACTCAACTATAGAATTAGACTTGTACAAAAGCATTCCTCAAGAAGATAAACACAGAAGGAGCACTAAGCAAAAGATCGATGTGCAACTTTCTTCTATTCAAAGAAATCATACATCTGATAGATAATACATGTTCTTCTTACTTTCTAAAGTCTAATGACTTCTAAAAACTTTTTCACTCATCATCTCCCTTTTATAGTACATCTATATCAGTATATATAGATGTTTACATCCCGACTTATCATAGATACAAAGTTTCTATGAACTAATTACTAGATTAGTATACATGTATATTCAAGTCTTCATGTTCTGATCATGCACTAAATTTCAAGCCTCATATGTTGATCTTTGCTTCATTAATCTTTGACTTCAAACCTTGTCCTAATCATCAATTGATGATTGTCCTGCACCAACAATATCGGCACATTGTTGATGAGTGGACACATAAGTTAGTTGAATTTCCTTGCTCACAATCTTCTCTCTTACATAGTGATAATGTACTTCAATATTTAGTCCTTGCATAAAAAATTGGATTGGCAGCCAAGTGAATGGAGCTCATGTTGTCACCAAAAATGGTTGGATTTCCAACCTCCAATCCAAGATCTGTGAATAGTGTTTTCATCCACATAGCTTCTTGAGTAGCTATTGCAAGACCTCTATACTAAGCTTCAGTGGAAGAGAGTGCAACTATGGGTTGCTTCTTGGATGACCATGAGACAAGTTTTGAACCTGCAGAGGTGAGATATCCTGAGGTGCTCCTTCTGTCTTCCTTGGAGCCAGCTCAATCTGCATCAGAGAACAATTTCAAACTTAAATCAAATACATAAGGGCAATATAACCCTTCATTCATGGTTCCTTTGAGATATCTAAGTATCCTCTTTGCAGCCTCCATGTGAGGTTTCCTAGGTGTGTGCATAAATTGACTTAGCACACTCACACTATAATACATATCTACCCTTGTCAATGTGGCATAGTTAAAACTACCCACTGCAATCATGCAATCTTGCATTTTGAATTTTGCCAACATGTCCTTAATGTACTTTCTTTGAGTGAAAAATAAACCATGATCTTTGTAGACAACTTCCAATCCTAGGAAGTAGGTAAGTGAACCCAAATCACTTATCTTGAATTCTTCTCTCATCTATTCTTTTACTTTCTTCATGCCATCTATATCATTTCCTGTAAGTATAATATCATCCACATACACACACAAATAGATGACTTCAGAATTACTCCTTTTTATGAATAATGATGGATCTCCCTTGCTAGGTTGAAATCGTTTGTCCTGCAAGAATGAGACAAGCCTGTGATTCCAAGCCCTTGGGGCTTGTTTGAGTCCATATAAAGCTTTATTAAGTTTACACACATAATCAAGGTATATGTGATTCTCAAAACTAGGTGTTTGTGCCATATATACCTCTTCTGTTATCCATCCATTAAGAAATGCATTTTTTACATCCAATTGAAGTATCTTCCAATTCTTGGAAGAGGCAATACTAAGCAAAACCCTAATTTTAGGCATCTTTTCCACAGGAGAGAAGGTCTCCTCATAATCAATTCCCTAAGTTTGTGCAAAGCCTTTTGCCACAAGCCTTTCCTTATACCTATTAATGGAGCCATCTGAGTTCTTCTTCAATTTGTAGATCCATCTTGAGCCTATCACTTTCATTGATGGAGACTTGGGAACCAACTCCCAAGTGTTATTCTCCTCAAGATCTTCAATTTCTTCTTCCATTGCATGCCTCCATTCTGATTTCTTCTTTGCTTCCTCAAATGTTGAAGGTTCCTCTTGATTTATGTCCTGTGCTAGGTAGATTGAATAGAGAAGTATCAAACCCATACCTTTCTGGTTTTCTTTTCTCCCTCATGGACCTTCTTAGGCCATGATGTAATGATTCTTCCTCTTGTCCAAGTTCCTGCATTTTTGCTTTACCATTAGACTTCCACACTTTGAGTTTTTCATACTGAGTTTCTTCATCATGTTCTGAGGTATCCTGCTCTTCAACTTTAGAAGAATTATCCTTAACAAGTTTTGGAAAATCTTCTTCAAGATCATAAGGTAGGTTGACCATTCTACATGAATCTTCATACCAATAACTATTCTCATCAAATACTACATCTCTACTCACCAAGAATCTTTTGGTTGTTGGGTTGTATAATCTGTAGCCCTTTTGATTGTTGTCATATCCAATGAATACACACCTTTCTGCTTTGGGATCCATCTTGCCTCTAACATGTGAAGGAACATGAGCATAAGCAATACATCCAAAAAACTTACAATGATCCAAGCTTGGTCTTCTTCCATTCCAAGCCTCATATGGTATCATGCCATCAAGTGATTTTGAAGGTAACCTGTTAATCAAATAAGTGGTTGTGGATACAGCCTCAGCCCATTAGTAATTAGGTAAGGGCTTCTCATTTAGCATAAACCTTGCAGCTTCAACAATTGTCCTATTCCTTCTTTCTACCACTTCATTTTGCTCAGGAGTGTACCTTGTAGTGGTCTCTCTTTTGATTCCTCTTTCTTGAAGAAAGAATTCAAATTCATGGGAGAAGTACTCTCCGCCTCCATCTGACCTTAGCCTTTTTAATGTCTTACCTATTTGATTCTCCACAAGAGCCAAATATCTTTTGAAGCATGAAAAGACTTCATCTTTGTGTTTCATAAAATATAATATAGTCCGTCTATTGCAATCATCAATGAAGGAGACATAATACCTTGATCCAGATATTGAAGCATCCTTGCTAGGTCCCCATACATCTGTATGAACCAAATCCAAGAGATCTCCATGCATATATCCTTTCTTCATGAATGGTAACCTATGAGACTTTTCAAATTGACATGCACTACACTTATAAATCATATGTTGTTTTGACAAGTTAGGGAGTCCAAGTACACTTTGGTCCCTGCAAATTTGCTTTAATGATCTTTCACCAATATGTGCTAGCCTTTTGTACCATACTTCCAATTATGTGAGTGTCTAACTACCTTAGTTAAGGAGAGCAATGTTTCTAGTGTCTTGTAATTCAAATGTGAACAATCTACCTATCTTTCACCCTTTGCAATTTTCATGAATCCTTGACTTGGATCTTCAACAAATGCTCGTGCTTTTGTGAACCTGACTTGCAATCATTTGTCTACTATTTGCCCAACACTTATCAAATTCTTTATAATGGTAGGGACATAGACTACCTTACTGAGTAAGTTGATGTTTCCATCAGGTGCTTTGACATTTCCTATTTTCTTTGCAAGGTGTCTTGTATCATCTCCTGTTTGTACCTCATGCTTGTTCCTTGGATCTTCTAAATTTGATAGGAGTGCAACATTCCCTGCCACATGATTGGAGCAACTTGAATCTATGTAAAAAACATGATCATGAAATTTACCTTGTGGCATGGCCATATTCATGATTGGCAATGATTCCTCTTTATTTGAGTCTTCTATGTAGTTATTGAAGTCTTTTCTTCCCCTGTTGCCTCCTTGATAGCTTGAATGGTTGTAATTGTTGTGGTTGCCATGGTAATTGTTGAACCTTCCTCTTGATTAGCCATAACTTCCTCTATTGTAGCCTCTGCCTCTTTGATTCCTGGAATTCCTAAAGCAATTTTCAGTTGTATGATTAGTTAATCCGCAAATAGAGCATGAATTAGAGACTTGGGATCTCCCCCTACCTTGTCTTCCTCCTCCGCCTCTACCTCTACCATGTCTTCCTCTACTTGCATAGTTATCTTGATGTGTACCTACTTCATCATCCACTTTCTTTCCTCTTCCTTTGTTTTGTTTTGACTTGCTTTTATTAGAATATAAAGTTGAAGATTGATTACCTTTGAAACTTTCTCCATTCTTGATAAGCTTGGCCTCTTGAGTAAGTAGTTGTCCTATGAGTGTATTGAAATCTGTTACATGAGAGGTTTGTCCTACTTTCAAGAAGTTCTTAGCTATGGTTGAAAATGAAAGTTAGTCAAAGATCCAGATTCTGAGAAGTGATAGAGGAGGAGAGTACATGTCTAAAGACTAATTCTTTTCTTGAAGACAAAGGTATCTCTCATCAACTCACTATTGCTTACATGCCAGAACATAATGGTGTTGCAGAGAGAAAGAATAGGATACTTGTTGAGATGATGCATAGTATAATGTCATCCAAAAGGCTTTCTCCCTAGTTTTGGTTTGATGCAATACATATAGCTAATCACATTCTAAATATGTCTTCCACAAAATCTTTGAATGTCCTTACACCTTATGAAGCTTATTATGGAAAGAAGCCCAATGTGAGTTACTTCAAAGTTTTTGGTTCCCCAGCTTATGTTCACATTGAGAAGAAGGATCATGGTAAGCTTGATGTAAAAGCCATTAAAGTGGTCTTTATTGGTTATGCAATGAAAGCAAAGGATACAGATTCTATGTTCCACATACAGGTGATATCCTACTCTCATGCAATGAATATATTGTATGTAGAGCAGATGGAATATGCTTTGTTCCTTTTCTAGGGACTAATCCCTCTGTATACCTCTTGGGTTCTGGATATTTCCAAAGTGAACCTTGGGACCTTGGGGAGGGTCTTGGGCCACCCTGGGCAACCCTCACCCTAGGGGCTTGGAGGCACTCCCTAAGCAACACCTTGGGGTTGGAAAACTCAACATCAAGAACATACAAACGGATCAAGAACAGGTAACAAGTAAAGAGGTAGGAGCACATAGCAAGAGCAATTGAAATCAAAGGAGCACATAGCAAGAGCAATCGAAATCAAAACCTGACGTGTGGGCAAAGACAATTGAAGCAAAGGCATTGGGAGGACATGGATGCAAGACAACCAACTAAGGTAGTCCTTAACCTTACAAATTTTTGGCAAAAAATGTATTCTATAGGTGGGCTCTAGCCATCTGCTCACCCCTTCGCCCATATGAACCTCTTTGAAAGAACTCCAATCTTTATTCATTAAGACACCACTTTGTTTTCAACTTAGCCAGAAGTATCAAAGTTGAGCGCTTCATGTATGTACTTGTTGCAAATGGCCATATATACTTGCAAGTGGGCGTGGGCGACGCCATCATTCTAGGGAGACCCAACTATATCTATGAAAAGTGGGGTGATGCCCATGTGGTGAGATACGAAATAGGCATCGCCTTAATGGAAGGAGCATTCACTTAGCTTATTGCAAACTTGGGCGACGCACACCCTTTATGGGAACACATATTGAGGTGAAGCCATATCTCAAGGAGCATCCAAGCATTTGTTGCAAAGTTGGGCAACCACCAAGATAATGTGGGGCGACCACCATTCTCATTGCCAACTATATTAAGGCAACCACTTCCTCTAAATAAGGGCGACCACCTTTTGCATTAATAGCTCGATTGGGCGACCACCCATCTTGGGTGCTATATGGAGTTGGGCGACCACCCAATTATTGTGCTACACCTCACTTGCTTGGGTGACCACCTATGGTGTTCATATCAGGCAACCTTCTCAATGCAATTCTCATGATTAAGCGACACCCATCTTGGGCTTGTGACATGGAAGAGTCGACTACCCATATGGGTTTGTTGCAAGATTGGGCAATGCCTAGTTTTGATATCATACACAAAAAGAAGGACACAATTTTATTTATATAAGTAGACAAAGAGATTGCAGTATGTGGGGCGACAAAAGTAGGGCGACCTCACCTCCATTCTTTCCATGATAAATGTTACCCTATTTGTTGCCACCTTTTGGGCGACGCCAATCAGGCATCTTTTACCAAGTTTTGGCAACACAAGGAGGGCGACCACCATTCTTTGGGTATGCATCATTAGGGCAACTACTTTCTCGCTACATCAAACAAGTGCGACTCCCAAAATGTATTTCGCAGCCAAAATATCTTTTGAAGCTGACTTCTTTAGATGGTTGATTACTTAGATGAGGTTTTTCTCCAACAAAAGTAAGAAATTTAAGACTCCAGGGGTGTAATCAGATGGACATATGTGAAGAAGGGTAGTGAGAGGAATTAAAGGCTTCTCTAGCCGAAAAAGAAATCTTTCCAAAATCGGGTGCCACCACCTCCTCTTCTCGACATGGTAAAAAAATGGTCCTCTACTCCACCACGGGCTACCTTGGGGCGACTACCGACTTAGGATGGGCTCCACCATGAGCTACTTTGGGCAGAAAAAGATGGGCGGAGTATATCTTGTCAATAAAGTGTCAGAGTGAAAAGTAATGCAGGGAATACCGTCGCCAAGCTTTGGCAGTGTCAGAAGCTGAAATTGGGGAAGCTGAAATTGGGGGCCTAATTGAAGTTGGCTACCAAATCCAAAATTATTCCTCTCCTCCACCTCTTTGACCACCACTTTGGTGCATGCGGCACTTAAGGCTGGAATTTGGCAAGGCCACCCTTGACCCTTGGCCACTCTGTTGCTACAGGCACACTGTTGGAGGTCACTCTGTGATGAGTATACAGAGCGTGGGCCTCCCAGTGGAGTTGGTGATTAGCATTACAGGGTGATTGAGTGGCTTGGATCTAGTCATTGGCATGCATAGGTGAATTTCTTCAGGATCAAGTCATCATCTTTATTGTATTCACTTTGTTGGTCTCACTCTTGTATTGTTGCTAGTTAGTTTTTTGGAATGGCATGCTAGCCCACTATTACATCCTTTTATAGTATTTTAGCTCTCTGTAATCATTTTCAAAGTTACGAAGTGGTTTCCTCTCTCAAGAGCACTTGTTATTGATCCTTTCTCTTCAACCGTACATTTTCACTTCTATTGGTTTCTCTGTTGTCAGTGACGGTACCTGCACATAGGAATGTCACAGGGTATACTTCCCTAAGGAGAACCCCCCTTGAGTAGATGGAGTACTGGAAATGTATACAATTTGATATTGTTGGAAATAGATACCCCAATACCTCCTCTACATTGTAGAAAGTAAAATTTATGATAAGAAGGAAAAAATTCCAGATTTCATAAAGGCATATGACTTTGCATTTTTCAGAAGGAATTTGGATACTTACATTCAGCCATACAAGGGGGGTGATGAACCTTCTCAAAACCTACAAGATATAGGTGAAGAGAGAATTTCATTACCTACATCACTACCTAGTCCATCATCAGTACCACTTGAAGTTTTGACTTATGAAGTTGGGGAAGGTTCCAGAGTTCTAGAAGAAAGAGATAGTGAAGAACGAGAAGAGATACCACCACTTTTCAGGAATACACCAAAGTGCTTATATCAAACATGGAAGAATAGTGGTATATAGAAATATATTGGAATAACTAGAAGTCAGACAAGGAGAGAACAAGAAGACCAGGTAAATTATGCAAAAAAATTTTGAGGACCATAATAGTTTAGCTCTTACTTCAGTTGAGAATGAACCAGTGAGTGTTCAAGATACACTACAAAGTGATATGATTATCGCAAGTCCCAGGATTGAGTTTAAGTACATAGATGAGCGTATATACATGACACAACAGAAATACATTGAGAAATTATTGGAAAGGTTTGAGATGACATATTCCAATCCTATGCAAAAACCTATGGATGTCAATGTGTTATTACAGTCAAAAGCATATTCAGAACCATTTGGTGCCACATTATATAGTCAACTAGTAGGTTGCTCGATATATCTATGTAATACACATTCAAACATTCAGTTTCTAGTTTCTCAAGTATCCAAGTTCATACATAGTCAGCTCAAGATTCAATGGAAATCAATTAAGAGATATTTAAAGATATCAAAAGTTTAGTAGGTTATTGAACCATGTACCAATTTGACATTAAAGGGGGGATTGTTGGAAATAATGTCAAATTGTTCATATTGTTTGGCCATTAGAAGTGACTCTTCTATATCTTTAAACAAGAAAACCACGCAAGTAGCGTGGTTAACACAACATCCTCCCAATGAACCCATGAGGGTTCAATCCCTGATCTATGCACCACGAATAGCGCCAACATTGCAAGTACTTATTTCACGCTTTCTGGAGAAAGGAAAAGCGACATGTTTTCTCTTCCATTGATTATTGTGATCATGAAGATAGCATTTACACAGAGGATCTTTTGCTTTTCTTTAATGTGCTTTTGGAGCTTACACCAAAACTATATAAACAAAGCCTCTTGGCTCATTATCACTAATCACATAAGCAATCTTCTCAAGCTACTCAAGGAGAACTTGGAGAAGATCTTGGAGGCCAACTTGGAGTTTCTATATGATGTATACGTAACTATGGGAACTAGCGATTTGTGGTACTTGTTTTGCTATGTGTTTCCACAACTCCACCTTAACCTTCAACAACTTTGCTAACATGAGCTGACACTACAACTAAGTATTCTTTACTATTTTCATGTTCCTAGTATAAATAATTCTTCCTTCCTAATCATTATTGTGGGAGTTCTTATGTGAATAGACTTTGGTTCCAAAAGGCCTATGAAATGAGGCAATTCCTCTAAGAAATTAGATTTTAAGTCTAGTCTTTTGTTTAATTGTGCATCTTCCTGCTTTACTTAAACAAAGGGGATGTCTTGAGGAAATTGATCATGAAGATCATCTGTCTCCTGAATGTTGGAAAAAGTCCATGGAGAGTCCAAGTGATGGCTTGATTCATCAAAAGGTTTAGAAATTTAAAGCAAATGTCAACTCCTTGTAGAGTTCACTTCTGAACTCCCTCTTGTAATCTTTGAGTATTTAGTTGATGTAAAACGTGAAAGCATCTAAAGTGGTTGAGTCCACTTGATGAAAAAAGAGAGGAAAATCCACGAATTCGAGATTCAAGGTAGTTCGAGAATCAAATCAATCACCAGAAAATTTGGAGAGTGATTATAGGAAGATTCAAATTCAAAATTAGGCTCCAACCATCACTATAAATACATGGCACTTTAGTTGCATTTTTTAGACCTCCATGAGTTGAGCTTTATGCCATATCAAAGTGTGGGTTCAAGGCACACATATGTATAAGTAATTTCATTGTATTTTACAATCAATATAATTTCATTTTCATGATCATTTGAGTTCATATTTTCATGCTTTTGTGAAGTGTATTGTTCACTGCCATATCTCTCAGTTTTCTTAGCCACATTGCAGATATGCTTTCACTGAGCTTGGTGCATCATTTTCAATGATTTAAGTTGATAAATTTTTCTCCTCAAGTCTATTATATACTCACAAATTTTCATTGCAATTGAGTTTTTCAATCGTGAGCTATGTTCATTTGAAGTCGCCTGTATCTCTTCATATTCTACTTCTGTGTCAGAACTCCATCATATCAGTGCTTTTTCAAAGTTGTTTCTCAGTGTGTAGTTCATCATTTTCCATGATTCAAAGCTTGTGCCTACAGAATTTCATAAGCATTGGAATTTGGAATCAAGAGATATCAACATTTCTCTACTCACGGGTTTGAGTATTGCTACAGCCCGTGAAAATTGAGGTGATGCTACAACTTGTTAAATACTTTTCTCTTTATGTGGTCCATCATTTTTTATGAAATAAATCTTGATTGTTAGCTTACTACATTATTAACAGTTCTCCAAAAGGAATTAAGTTAATTGCTGTTGTGGCTAGATAATTATTCAAAACATTGGACATGTGTATAAACCAAAATAGCAAGTTTTTTGCTCATGGTTCAACTCCTACCTATCTATTTTGACTTATCTTTTTGAGAGTGATCTTCCAAGGTACATAGGGTGTCTAATACATCCTTTGGCAAGCTAAAAGGACCCACTACATATACCTGGAGTTTATTTGGCTGGTGTAATGCAAAGTTTTTGCAGTACCACTTCATCTTCTCCAAGTTCAAATCCATCTCTTCACACTGAATGGGTGGGGAAGCCACATATTATGTACCCCACTTGAATTTCTCTCAAGAACTCCTATTTTTGCTGATTTAAGGAGGAAATCTACATTTTTTTTTATTTATGAGCATTCCACATCACTGGAAAGAATTTGCCTTGCTTACTCTTCATTGAATGAGCCTATTTAGGTGCTAAATTGCTTGTTCTTGATGTCATTTGCTCTAATCTGCCTAATAGTTCTTGGAAGTCCAATTCTAGTTTAACTAGGTTACTTTGGTTAAAGGGTTGCCTATCCTCAAACATAGATGAGGCTTATTTCACCATCTTGATGCACAAATTCATTCTTTCTACCTCTAAGTCTGCTCTTGGGTAGTTTTTGTCTAACTCTATTGCATTGGGACCTTCTCTCAATCGAGCGTGATAGGCCATGAACGTCATATCTAGGTCTTTTGGAATGGGATCTTCTAGCATTGATCCTAAACTCGGAAAAGGTAATCTCTAATGGGACATGTGATGTCAGTTCTTGAATCTTTTCCTTGACCTCCTTCATGCTACCTTCTAGCTCTCCTAGTTTCTTAGACCACTTTTGCTTTATCCTCTCCCTAGAGACTTTGGCAAGCTTAAAGGGACCACTACATATCCCTCGGGTTTATTTGGTTGGTGTAGTGCAAAGTTTTTGCAGTACCACTTCATCTTCTCCAAGTTCAAATCCATCTCTTCACAGTGGTATCAGAGCAAGGTTGGACAACATGGCAGATGGATTTCCTTCATCAATTGACAAATTGGATAGAGGTAACTACTCAGCCTGCTCATTAAGGATGGAAGATTATCTTCAAGGAGGGAATTTATATGGTTATATAGCTGAGATGAAGTTATGCCAAGTTTCAGGAACAAAGGTCAACCTACACAAGAAGAGAAAGAAAGATTGAGCACATGGTGATCCAAGGATGCACTTGCAAGGTCTTATCTCCTCAACTCTATCTCAGATTTTTGTTGCCTCACATTAGAAGTTGTAAAACATCTTAGGAAGTGTAGAATGCACTTGAAGCCTTCTTCTCCTCAAGTACAAAGGCCAAGAAGCATCAACTATGGTTGGACTTCACAACTCTCAAGAAAGCTCCCAAACAAAATGTGACTGATTTTGTGACAAAACTCAAGGACATAGCAGATCAGTTGGGAAGCATTGGAGAGGTAATAAATGAAGAATAAATTGTAAGGCAGGTCATCAATGGCTTGAAGGCAGATGAAAAGTGGGAAGCATTCACCACAACTATGGATCTATACATAACTTTACTTTAAGACCATAAATCCATGAATATCTTAAGAAAGTATATATGAACATAACAAAGTACCTGAAACCTTGAATAGAATATGTTCTCATCGGACCATTCACATCTGAATGTATGATTTGCAACTTCCTTGTGGCTGTGATAAATCCATGTTTCTTGAAAGGTAGTTTGTGAAGCTTTCCTGCAAGACATCCTTCACATGACTCCGCATCATCTAGTAAAGCAAAAGTAGGAAAACTCTCCACCATACCTTGATCTTTGATACACTTGAGAGTTGTGTAACTGATATGACCAAATCTAGCATGCCATATCTCCTTAGGTGTAGTAGACCTAACGACATTAGCATGACTTATTTTGGACAAAACAAACATGCCTCTTCTGTTTTCACCTTGAATTAGACAATGCTCCTCATCAAGTGAGAGGATCTGACATGAATCTTTCTTAAAAACTACTTTATAACCATCTGACAAGAAAGTCGAGATAGAGAGCAAATTCTTCTTTATTTTTGGAACATCAAGAACATTGGAAATTGTGAAATTTCCACCTGCTCCGGACTTAAGGTTCACTTCTCCAACACCTACAACATCCAAATCATGACCATCTGCAATGATCACTCTTCTCGTTGAAGAGGTAGAAAGTGAGGAAAATATATTTTTGCAACCTGTCATATGCTTAGTAGCTCCAGATTAAAAAATCCAAGGATTATCTGAGATTGCATTTAATGCTACCTGATCAAAAGCTATCTCTTCAATAGTAGCACATGCATATGAATCTACCTTTGAAGATTTAGGTTTTGGATCATTTTCAACACTGTTACTTGATGCTTTCTTCTTCTCATTAAAAATCCTTGCTTTGCATTCTGCTATAAAATGACCTGGTTTCTTATAGTAATGGCAACTCCTTTCTTTGAATCAGATGTAGTCGAAGATTTTTCTTTGGTTGTAGAGGAAGCATTAGGGATAGAACTAGAAAATTTAGAATTAGAAGACTTACTTTCCTTCTTGGATTGCTAAATCTTCTACTCCTTTGTCTCCTTCTTCTTCTTTCCATTTGATGATGATAACATAGATTCATCATTCTCTTCCATACCCTTTTGTTGATCTTCATCTTGAAGTAATAGGAACTGTAGCTCTTCAAATGAAATTTCTCTATCTCTTGTAGAGAGGGATAAAGAAGTAACAAAAACACAATATTGTTGGAGATAGACGTCTGCGGAAGCACGCGAACACCACAACGAAGAAGAAGAAGCTTGGAGCACAAACACACAATACTGAATGTATTACTAGAGAATGTACAAAGATAAGTAGCCCATTAGGGCAATAGGCGTATATACAAACCGGGGGAAAAAAACCTCCTAAAGAGGGAAAAAAGTGCCCCGGCGGTCCTAGAGTGTTCACACACATCACTACCTAAATATATCAACAAATCCCCCCTGGGAGTGATGCGGTGAACAAGGAGCTGGCACTCATGTATAAGGAAGTGCCAAGCTATGTGGAAATCACTCCACAAAAGGAAGTAAGCCCAAAGCTTTGCGGAAAGCTTCAAACTTCTCCCTAGGCAGAGCCTTCGTGAAAAGGTCTGCAATGTTCTCCTGCATGGGCACATATGCCAAGCTGATCTCCCCAGCAGAGAACCTCTCCCTGACATAGTGATAATGCACCTCAATGTGCTTAGTGCGAGCATGGAACACAGGGTTCCTCGCAACTGCCAATGCACTCTGACTGTCAGTGAAGATGGTGGTGGCAGAAGACTGGCCAACACCCAAATCAGCCATAAGGCATCTAAGCCACACACACTCAACAGTCGCTGTGAAAGCTGCCCTATACTCAGCCTCACAACTGGAAGTGGCCACAGTAGGCTGCTTCTTGCTCAACCAAGATATACATGAGCTACCAAGCATGAAGCAAAAACCACTGGTGGACACACGAGTGTCATAGCAACCAGCCCAATCTGAGTCAGAAAAAGCATGCAAATCTGGCGGTAGTGATCCCCCCTTGGGATAAAACAACCCAAGTAGCCGAGTACCACTCAAGTAGCGAAAGATGCGCTTAACCGCTTTCCAATGCGTGACTCCTGGGCAATGCATAAACTTGCTCATCTGTGAGACAACAAACTGAATATTTGGCTGAGTAATGCATAAGTAAATCAAGCATCCAACAGCCTGCTGATAGAGAACAGCATCAAATGCATCTCCAACATCATGAAGACTCAATCGTAAACCTGTCTCCATAGGAGTGGCAATAGGCTTACAGTCTTCAAGGCCAAAACACTGCAATAATGTGTCAATATATTTCGTTTGACACAAAGCCATTCCACCATCAACGTGCATAAACTGAATGCCCAAATAGTGATGCAAATGCCCCAAATCAGACATCTCAAATGAGGCATGCAAATCAGCCTTAAAATCAGCAATGTGTGTCTCAATAGGACCAGTGAGCAGCATGTCATCAACATAGACAACAATGATCAGAAGCACATCATTAGCACGTTTAACATATAAGGTGCTTTCAGTTGGAATGTTCTCAAAACCATCTGCACTTAGTGCTAATGGCCTTCTAATTGCCAGGAGGCAAGTCACATAAAGACTAGGTACCATTTTTCATGATAGCATCATATTCAGATTGCACTACAGCCATCCAATGCTTAGAATTTTGTGCTTCATCAAACGAAACAGGTTCACTCTCATCACAGAGATTGGAGGCAGCCATAGCATAGCAATCTAATGCAAAAGATGCACTATGGGAGCTCGATCGAGTACAATATGACAGAGGTGCATCTAATTTGTTGTCATGTAAAGTCTACACCAGCCATTTTGGCATAGTTTTTGCCTCCTCAATATTAGCTCTCTCATCAACAAGTGCATCATGTAAATCTACATCAAAAATGGAAGGATTTGCATCATCACATGACTCCTGCAAAGGTTGAGAAGCTGCCTCATTAGGAACAACATTAGAGTGTCCACATGTAAAAAGAGGCAGCAAAGTATCATACATGTCTTTGGAGCTAACAGATGTCTCCTTAGTACATGAAAGTAAGGGTTGAATAACATCTTCCACAAAAACAACATCACAACTAACCAGAATTCATTTAGTCTATGGATGATATAGACAATAGCCTTTGCTTTCAGAACTGTACCCAACAAAAATACATTTTACTACTTTATCATCCAATTTTCTACGATGTTGTTCAGGCAGTAATGCATATGCCAAACAACCAAAAACACACAAATGAGGAATAGATGGCTTACGACCATGCCAAGCCTCATATGGAGTGATAGACTGCAACACTTTAGTGGGACACCTTTTAAGTACATATGTTGCACACATGACAACCTCAAGCCAGAAACTATGTGATAAAGCCTGACTCTTGAACATACACCTTGCCATCTCCATGAGTGACCTATTCTTCTGTTCAACAACTCCATTCTGTTGAGGTGTATATGGCATTGTACACTGACCTTTTATCCCATGTTCAACCAAAAATGCATTAAAGTTAGAAGACATATATTCCTCCCCTCGATCAGAATGGAGGGTGCCCATTTTACATGGTGACAGATTTTCAGCCAAAATCAGAAACTGTTTGAAGCACATAAACAACCTTCAATTTATATAACCATGCATGCCTAGAAAAATCATTGATGAAAGTCATGAAGTAAAGATAGCTCCCAAAAGAAGGTGTCTGCATAGGACCACATACATCACTATGTACAAGCTACAATTTCTAAGTAGCCCGAACTTAACCATCTTTTGGAAAGGAGGAACGCTGCATTTTGCCCAAAATATAGCCTTCATAAACATGTTTTCCGGGTGCCTCAAGTTTGGGCAAAGAGAATACCATTTCAGATTTTTGGAGGTGTAGCAAAGTAGCAAAATTCAAATAACCAAAGCGTGCATGCCAAAGCTTTGCATTTGATATAGCCTGAGAATCATGTATTGAACACGCTGAATCATTTACAGATCTTTCATAGTCTATAAGCTTATACAACCCATGAGAAAAAATGCTAGAAGAAATAATGACGTTGCCATTTGACAGATCAAGAATTGTACATCTGTCATCAACAAATTTCATGACCAAGCCAATCTTGGCTAATGCAAAAACTGATAACATATTTTTGTTGATCCCTGGCACAAACAAAGCATCTAAAAAGGTGAAAGAACTACCATTAGCAGTAGTCAAAATGATCTTACCAACTCCCATAACAGGATAAGAAGAGTTTTTGGTGCATGTAATAGTATTCCCTATAGGGGCAGGCTCGAGTGAAGAGAAGAAACTGTGATGCGAGGTAATATGTTTGGTCACCCCACTATCAAAGTACCAAACATCTGATTCTACTGCAGACATGCACTGCTCATGAGAAGATGGGTCAAAACTGCAAACAGTAGTAAATGCTCATTCTTCATCCTAGACATGGTGTAGGGGCCTCTGTGACAACCATTCCGGCCTCTTTCTTCTTTGCCTCTTTAGCAACTAGTTTTGGACAGCTCTTAATGACATGATCATTTTCTTTACAGTATTTGCAAAACAATTTCTGCTTTTTTGATTTCTTCTCATCTTTGTCTTCCTTCTTCGAATGTGCAGCATTTGCAAATTTTTTCTTACTAGTAGAAGAGCTCCATTTTCATTTGCCCTTCTGACTAGCCAGGAAAGCTTGATCTACAACATGCATAATAGACCTGTTTTGCCTAGATTGACCTTCTTGCAACAAAATAGAGACTAACTCTTCAAATGTTAAGGCATTTGGATTGCCTTTCATCATCAAATGAAGAGTATAAGCAAAACTCTAATATGAGTCAGGAAGACTATTTAGAAGAGTCTGCACAAGTGAACTATAAGGAAGGACTTCATCAGTAGAAATCAATTGTTCCTTCAAATCCTTGATCTTTGCCAGAAAACTATCCATAGAATCACCTTCATTCATGTGCTCACTCTCCAATTGTTTTCAGAGGTAAGCAACATGAGCCTTATTCCTAGCCTGGTACAATGTGGTAAGTGTATCCCAAGCATCCTTATCTGTTCTACAAGAGCAAATGTGAGGAATAATGGCATGTTTGATAAACAAAGCTATCAATGCATGTGCCTAGGCATCTTTACCATCCCAACAAATTTTCTCTACAATAGTGTAGCAGAAACTGCAGCACAAATAGAAATATACAGAATATCATCATCTTCGACACCTTCTGCATCAACTTCAATACTTGTAGTTGTAACAATTGCGGGTGTGATAGGACGTTTTCCAACACCTTGCACAATGTTCCACAGTCCTTTTGCAGCTAATACATGTCGTATCATATAAGCCCATAATGGGTAGTTGGTACCATCCAACTTATCCTCAACAACCAACATACAAAATACATCACTGCTTTCAGCCATGGCCAGTGCCTAAAATACCTTGATGCAAAAAACTGGATGTATCTCAAAAAGTTGAACAAAACTGCCCAGACGAATTCGTACTAAATTTGTAGCAGACTTTGAGACGCTTATACTTTCAAACCAAAACTGGTATATACCTTTGGCACAAAGAGATTAAATAGCCTGCACAAGTACTGTGATAGTGCATTCGGAGGCCGAAATGAGCTCAGATCACGATTTCGGCACCACATAGAGAAGCTGTTTTGATCTCTGAAACACCCTAAGTATGCTCACCAAAATTCGTGCAATTTTGAGACTAGAACTAGAGAGGTGTCGACGATGCCCTAGATGAAGTGGTGCACAAGACACAATGTTGAATGTATTACCACTAGAATGTACAAAGATAAGTAGCCCGTTAGGGCAACATGCATATATACAAGCCAGGGGAAAAGCCTCCAAAAGAGGTAAAAAGTGCCCCAACAATCCTAGAGTGTTCACACACATCACTACCTAAGTATATCAACACAAAAAATCTGAACAATTTGACATTATTTCCAACACACTTCAAGACCCAACCTATGCAAAAATATTTATCCCATATGAAGATTTTGAAACACATGGTCGGGTAGAATTCTTAGCAACAATGGACATAACAATGAATGAAGAACAATGGAATCCCTATTTTGATGAGGATGGCTATGAAATTTCCATATTCATGTGCGAACAATAATAAAAAAGTGTAACCCTAGTATAGACATATATGAAGAAGAGAGTGATGAGGATTTAGAGTAATTTCAATGGATCCCTTTTGCAACTCAAAAGAAGAATATCTATATCTAATAAACTCTAAAACTTATGAATGAAACAAGTGCAAGAGCAGCATATTTTTAGCTACACAGGTAGACATTGAAATTAAGAAAAATAAACATAAAAAGAATCCCTCCGCATAGGGAGAAGAAGAACCTTTGTTTGAAGTACCTACAAACTTCAAAAAAATATACCAACAAATCCCCTTCGAGAGTGATGCAATGAACGACAAGCTAGTGCTCATGTATAACGAAGTGCCAGGCTATGTGGAATCAATCCATGAAAGGAAGTAAGCCCAAAGCTTTGCAGAAAGCTTCAAACTTCTTCCTAGTAGAGCCTTTGTGGAAAGGTCTGCAATGTTCTCATGTGTGGGCACGTATGCCAAATTGATCTCTCTAGTAGAGAATCTCTCCCTCACATAATGATAGTGAACCTCAATGTGCTTAGTGTGAGCCTCACAACTGCCAATGTGCTCTAACTGTGAGTGAAGATGGTGGTGGCAGAAGACTGACCAACACCCAAATCAGCCATAAGGCATCTAAGCCACACACACTCAACAATCATTGTAAAAGTTGCCCTATACTCACCCTCACAACTAGAAGTGGCCATAGTAGGCATCTTCTCGCTCAACCAAGATATGCATGGGCTACCAAGCATGAAGCAAAAACCACTAGTAGACACACGAGTGTCATAGCAAGTAGCCCAGTTAGAGTCAAAAAAATCATGTAAATATGGCGGTAGTGATCCCCCCTTGGGATAAAACTATCCAAGTAGCTGGGTACCACTCAAGTAGCAAAAGATGCCCTTAACTGACTACCAATGCTTGACACCTATGTAATACATGAACCTGCTCATCTATGAGACAAAAAACTAAATATCTAGCCAAGTAATGCATAAGTAAATCAAGCATCCAACAACCTACTCATAGAGAATAGCATCAAATGCATCTCTAGCATCATGAAGACTCAACTGTAAACCTGTCTCCATAGGAGTGGCAATAGGTTTGTAATCTTCAAGGCCAAAATGCTGCAATAATGTGTCATTATATTTTGTTTGACACAAAGCCATTCTGCCATCAACTTGCATAAACTGAATGCCCAAATAATGATGCAAATGCCCCAAATTTGACTTCTCAAGTGAGGCATGCACATCAGCCTTAAAAGAAGCAATATGCTTCTCATGAGGACCAATGAGCAGCATGTCATCAACATACACAACAATGATCAAAAGCACATCATTTGCACGCTTAACATATAAGGTGCTCTTAGTTGGGCTATTCTCAAAACTATGTGCAATCAAGTAGGCAAGTATCTTTTCATACCAAGCACGTGGTGCTTGCTTAAAACCATATAATGCCTTTTTCAACTTCCACACTTTGTTTTCATGCCCTTTCTGCACAAAGCTACGGGGCGGAAAAACATACACTTCTTCATGCAATTCACCATTCAAAAATGCAATTTTAATGTCCAACTGATGTACATTCCAACCATGATGAGCCGCAAGTGCAGAGATGCTACTAACAATAGTCATTCGACAAGTAGGAGCAAAGGTCTCATCAAAATCAATGCCTCTTTCCTAAGCATAACACTTTGCAACAAGCCTAGCCTTATACCTGTCAAGTGTTCCATCAAGCTTATGATTCAGCTTGTATACCCACTTAGTGCCAATGGCCTTCTTGCCATGAGGCAAGTCACATAAGGACCAGGTACCATTCTTCATTATAGCATCATATTCATATTGCATAACAGCTATCCAATTTTTTGAATTTTGTGCTTCATCAAATGAAACAGGCTCATTCTCATCACAGAGACTAGAGGCAGCCATAACATAGTGATGTGATGCAAAATAAGCACCATTAGAGCTAGAATGAGTATGATATGATAGAGGTGCATCTAATTTGCTATCATTGGCATAGTTTTGGCCTCCTCAATATCAGCTATCTCATCAACAAGTGCATCATGTAAATCTGCATGAGAAATGGAATGATCTACATCATTAGATGAAACCTGTAAAAGTTGAGAAGTCACCTCATTAGGACTAACACTAGACTCTCCACCAAGGAGGCAGCAAAGTTTCATACATGTCTTTGGAGCTAACTCATGTCTCCTTAGTACATGAAAGTAATGGCTGAATATCATCTTCCACAAAAACAACATCATCACTAACCAAAATGTGTTTAACCTATGGACGATACAGACGATAGCCTTTGCTTTTAGAATTGTACCCAATAAAAATACATTTCACTGCTTTATCATCCAATTTCTTGCATTGTTAGCCTCATATGGAGTGATAGACTGCAATGCTTTAGTGGGACACCTGTTAAGTAGATATGTTGCGCACATAACAGCCTCAAGCCAGAAACTATGTAGTAAATCCTGACTCTTGCCATACACCTCTTCATCTTCATGAGTGACTTATTCTTCCATTTAGCAACTCCACTTTTTTGAAGTGTATATGATAGTGTACACTAATGTTTTATCCCACATTCAGCCAGAAATGCATTAAAATCAGAAGACATATATTCCCCCCTCGATCAAAATGGAGGGTGCCCATTTTACATGTTGATTTCAGCCAAAACTAGAGACTGTTTGAAGCACATAAACACTTCAGACTTTGCTTTCAATGGATATTCCCATGCATGCCTGGAAAAGTCATCAATGAAATTCACAAAGTAAAAATAATTTCCAAAGAGGGTGTCTGCATAGGACCACAGACATCACTATGAACAAGCTGCAATTTCTGAGTAGCTCGAACTAAACCATCTTTTGGGAATGATGAACGCTGCATTTTGCCCAAAATATGGCCTTCATAGACATGTTTACTGGGTGCCTCAAGTTTGGGTAGAGAGGACACCATTTCAGATTTTTTTAGGAGTAGCAAACTAGGAAAATTCAGATGACCAAAGCATGCATGCCAAAGCTTTGCAACTGACAAACCCTGAGAATCATGTACTACATATGCTCAATCCTTCACAAATTTTTCATAGTCATCAGCTTATATAGCCCACGACATAAAATGCCAAAAGCAATAATGACATCACCATTTGATAGATCATGAATTGTACATCTGTCATCAACAAATTTCACAACCAAGCCAATCTTGGCTAAAGATGAAACTAATAACAGATTCTTCTTGATCCCTGGCACAAGTAAAGCATCCGACAATGTAAAAGAACTGCCATCGATAGTATTCAAAATGATTTTACCAACTCCCATGATAGGATAAGAGGACTTGTTGGCACATGTGATAGTATTCCCTGTAGGGGCATGCTCAAGTGAAGTGCAGAAACTGCACTGCAAGGTAATATGTTTGGTTGCCCCACTATCAAAGTACCAAACATTTGAGTCTACTATAGACATACACTACTCATGAGAAGATGGATCGAAATTGCAAACATTAGTAAATGCCCATTCTTCATTCTACACAAGATTAGGAGACTGTGTTTTTAGTGTAGAGGCCTCTGCAACAACCATTCTAGCCTCTTTCTTCTTTGCCTCTTTTGCAACCAGTTTGGACAACTCTTTATGACATGATCATTTGCTTTACAATATTTGCAAATCAATTTTTGTTTTTTTGTTTTCTTCTCATCTTTGTCGTCCTTCTTTGAGTGTGTAGAATTAGTAGATTTTTACTTACTAGCAGAAGAGCTCCTCCACTTACCTTTGCCCTTTTGACTCGCCAAGAAAGCTTGATCGGCAACACACATAGTGGGCCTGTTTTGCCTACATTGATCTTCTTGCAACAAAATAGAGACCAACTCCTCAAATGTCAAGGCATTTGGATTGTATTTCATCATCAAACAAAGAGTAGAAGCAAAACTCTGATATGAATCGGGAAGACCATTCAGAACAATCTGCACAAGTGAACTGTCAAGTAAGACTTCATCAGTAGAAGTCAACTATTGCTTCAAATCTTTGATCTTTGTTAGAAAACTGCCCATGGAATCTCATTCATTCATGTGCTCACTCTCCAATTGTTTTAAGAGGTAAGCAACACGAACCTCATTCCTTTCCTGGTATAAAGTGGTTAGTGTATCCAAGCATCCTTATCTGCAAGAGTGAATGTGAGGAATAATAGCATGTTTGACAGACAAGGCTATCAATGCATGTGCTTGAGAATCTCTGCCATCCCAATAAATTTTCTCTATAGTAGATATAGCAGGAACTGCAGCATGAACACGAACATGAAGAATATCCTCATCTTCAACACCATCTACATCACCTTCAACAATTGTGCTTGCATGTGTAATAGGAAATTTTTCAATACCCTGCACAATATTACACATTCCTTTTGCAACCAATACATGACGCATCATATACACCCATAATGGGTAATTGGTACTATCCAACTTATCCTCAATAGCCAACATACGGAATACATCACTCCTTTTAGCCATGGCCACTAACTAAAATACCATGATGTAGAAAAATGATTATATCTCAAAAAGTTGAATAAAACTACCCTGTGGAGTTCTTCTAAACCTGTATGAGACTTCGAGATGCTTATAGTGGCGAATCAAAACTTGTATATATCTTTGGCACAAACACAAAAAATTGCTTGTACAAGCACTGTGATAGTGCATTCGGAGGCCGAAACAAGCTCAGATCAGGATTTTAGAACACAAAGCAAAGCGGTTTTGAACTCCTAATCACCTTGATTATGATCACCAATTTTCATGCGATTCTGAGATTGTGAATGGAGGGGTGTCGATGATGCCCTAGATGAAGCCACAACCTGCTCTGATACGAATTGTTGGAGTTTGAGGTTTGTGAAGGCACACAAACAGCGCAAGGAATAAGAAGCTTGGAGCACAACACACAATATTGAATGTATTACTACTAGAATGTACAAAGATAAGTAGCCAGGGAAAAAAACCTCCTAAAGAGGGAAAAAACTGCCATGGTGGTCTTAGAGTGTTCACACACGTCACTACCTAAATATATCAACAAAAACAATGTTAAAGAGAGATTAAAGATGAAATATATTAAGAAAATGTAGCGAGATTGTGTGAAGATCAAGCTCGAGATGCTTCCTTAAGTGATGACACTAGTGAAGACTTGGAGAACGATTTAATGCCAATTGATTGTGATATAACTTTTCAAACAAATAGTTTAAACAATCCTTATGAACTAATGATTGATTTAATTTTGAACATGATCAAGAGGAAGTAAGGCTAAAGGTCAGAAAATGGTTGCTAGAAGAAATACCGAAAAGAAATACTAAAGCCTTTTTGTTGGAGTTAGACGTCTGCGGAAGCACGCGAACAGCACAAGGAAGAAGAAGAAGCTTGGAGCACAAACACACAATACTGAATGTATTACTAGAGAATGTACAAAGATAAGTAGCCCATTAGGGAAATAGGCATATATACAAGACGGGGGAAAAAAACCTCCTAAAGAGGGAAAAAAGTGCCCCGGCGGTCCTAGTGTGTTCACACACATCACTACCTAAATATATCAACAAATCCCCCCTGGGAGTGATGCGGTGAGCAAGGAGCTGGCACTCATGTATAAGGAAGTGCCAAGCTATGTGGAAATCACTCCACAAAAGGAAGTAAGCCCAAAGCTTTGCGGAAAGCTTCAAACTTCTCCCTAGGCAGAGCCTTCGTGAAAAGGTCTCCAATGTTCTCCTGCGTGGGCACATATGCCAAGCTGATCTCCCCAGCAGAGAACCTCTCCCTGACATAGTGATAATGCACCTCAATGTGCTTAGTGCGAGCATGGAACACAGGGTTCCTCGCAACTGCTAATGCGCTCTAACTGTCAGTGAAGATGGTGGTGGCAGAAGACTAGCCAACACCCAAATCAGCCATAAGGCGTCTGAGCCACACACACTCAACAGTCGTTGTGAAAGCTTCCTTATACTCAGCCTCACAACTGGAAGTGGCCACAGTAGGTTGCTTCTTGCTCAACCAAGATATACATGAGCTACCAAGCATGAAGCAAAAACCACTAGTGGACACACGAGTGTCATAGCAACCAGCCCAATCTGAGTCAGAAAAAGCATGCAAATCTGGCGGTAGTGATCCCCCCTTGGGATAAAACAACCCAAGTAGCCGAGTACCACTCAAGTAACGAAAGATGCGCTTAACCGCCTTCCAATGCGTGACTCCTGGGCAATGCATAAACCTGCTCATCTGTGAGACAGCAAACTAAATATCTGCTGAGTAATGCATAAGTAAATCAAGCATCCAACAGCCTGCTGATAGAGAACAACATCAAATGCATCTCCAGCATCATGAAGACTCAATCGTAAACCTGTCTCCATAGGAGTGGCAATAGGCTTACAGTCTTCAAGGCCAAAACACTACAATAATGTGTCAATATATTTCGTCTGACACAAAGCCATTCCACCATCAACTTGCATAAACTGAATGCCCAAATAGTGATGCAAATGCCCCAAATCAGACATCTCAAATGAGGCATGCAAATCAGCCTTGAAATCAGCAATATGCTTCTCAATAGGACCAGTGAGCAGCATGTCATCAACATAGACAACAATGATCAAAAGCACATCATTAGCACGCTTAACATATAAAGTGCTTTCAGTTGGATTGTTCACAAAACCATGTGCAACCAGATAGGCATGTATCTTCTCATACCAAGCACGTGGTGCTTGCTTTAAACAATATAATGCCTTTTTTAACCTGCACACCTGATTTTCATGCCCTTTTTGCACAAAGCCACGGGGCTGAAAAACATACACTTCTTCATGCAAGTCACCATTCAGATATGTTGTTTTAATGTCCAACTGATGTACATTCCAACCATGATGGGCTGCAAGTGCACAAATGCTCCGAACAGTAGTCATACGGCATGTAGGTGCAAAGGTCTCATCAAAATCAATGCCTCTTTCCTACGCATAACCCTTTGCAACAAGCCTAGCCTTATACCTGTCAACTGTACCATCAGGTTTACGCTTCAGCTTGTATACCCACTTAGTGCCAATGGCCTTCTTGCCAGGAGGCAAGTCACATAAAGACCATGTACCATTCTTCATTATAGCATCATATTCAGATTGCATGGCAGCCATCCAATTTTCTGAATTCTGTGCTTCATCAAAAGAAACAGGCTCATTCTCATCACAGAGATTAGACGCAGCTATAGCATAGCAATCTGATGCAAAGGAGGCACTATGAGAGCCTGAATGAGTATGATATGACAAAGGTGCATCTAATTTACTGTCACGCAAAGTCTGCACAAGCCATTTTGGCATAGTTTTTGCCTGCTCAATATCAGCTCTCTCATCAACAAGTGCATCATGTCAATCTGCATCAGAAATTGAATGATCTGCATCATCATATGAAACCTGCAAAGGTTGAGAAGTTGCCTCATTAGGACCAACACTAGTCTGTCCACCTGTAAAAAGAGGCATCAAAGTATCATACATGTCTTTGGAGCTAACAGATGTCTCCTTAGTACATGAAAGCGATGGCTAAATAGCATCTTCCACAAAGACAACATCATGGCTAACCAGAATGCGTTTAGTCTGTGGATGATACAGACGATAGCCTTTACTTTCAGAATTGTACCCAACAAAAATACATTTTACTGCCTTATCATCCAATTTTCTGCGATGTTGTTCAGGCACTAATGCATATGCCAAACAACCAAAAATACGCAGATGAGCAACAGATGGCTTGCGGTCATGCCAAGCCTCATATGGAGTGATAGATTGCAGCGCTTTAGTGGGACACCTGTTCAGTACATATGCTGCACACATGATAGCCTTAAGCCAGAAACTATGTGGTAAAGCCTGACTCTTGACCATGCACCTCGCCATCTCCATGAGTGACCCGTTCTTTTGTTCAGCAACTCCATTCTGTTGAGGTGTATACGGCACTGTACACTGGTGTTTTATCCTGCGTTCAGCCAGAAATGCATTAAAATCAGAAGACATATATTCCCCCCCTCAATCAGAACGAAGGGTGCCCATTTTACATGCTGAAAGATTTTCAGCCATAACCAAAAATTGTTTAAAGCACATGAACACTTCGGACTTTGCTTTGAGTGGATATACCCATGCATGCCTGGAAAAATCATCAATGAAAGTCACGAAGTAAAGGTAATTCCCAAAAGAGGGTGTCTGCATAGGACCATAGACATCACTATGTACAAGCTGCAATTTCTGCATAGCCCGAACTGAACCATCTTTTCGAAAGGAGGAACGCTGCATTTTGCCCAAAATATAGCCTTCACATACATGTTTTCCAGGTGCCTCAAGCTTTGGCAAAGAAGACACCATATCAGATTTCTGCGGGCGTAGCAAACTAGCAAAATTCAGATGACCAAAGCGTGCATGCCAAAGCTTTGCATCTGACATAGCCTGAGAATCATGAACTGCACATGCCGAATCATTCACAGATCTTTCATAGTCTATGAGCTTATACAGCCCACGACACAAAATGCCAGAAGCAATAATCACATCGCCATTTGATAGATCATGAATTGTACACCTGTCATCAACGAATTTCACAACCAAGCCAACCTTGGCTAATGCAGAAACTGATAACACATTCTTTTTTATCCCTGGCACAAATAAAGCATCTGACAAGGTGAAAGAACTACCATCAGCAGTAGTCAGAATGATCTTACCAACTCCCATAACAGGATAAGAGGAGTTGTTGGCGCATGTGACAGTATTCCCTCTAGGGGCAGGCTCGAGTGAAGAGAAGAAATTGTGCTGCGAGGTAATATGTTTGGTCACCCCACTGTCAAAGTACCAAACATCTGAGTCCACTGCAGACATGCACTGCTCATGAGAAGATGGGTCAAAACTGCAAACAGTAGTAAACGCCCATTCTTCTTCTTGCACAAGATTAGCAGACTCTGTTTTTGGTGTAGAGGCTTCTGCAACAACTATTCTAGCCTCCTTTTTCTTTGCCTCTTTTGCAGCCAGTTTTGGACATTTCTTTATGATATGATCATTCCCTTTACAATACTTGCAAAACAATTGCTGCTTTTTTTATTTCTTCTCATCTTTATCCTGGTTCTTTGAATGTGCAGCATTTGTAGATTTCTGCTTACTAGTAGAAGAGCTCCATTTTCCTTTACCCTTCTGACTAGCCTGGAAAGCTTGATCTGCAACACGCATAATGGACCTGTTCTGCCTGGACTGATCTTCTTGCAACAAATCAGAGACTAACTCCTCAAATGATAAGGCATTCGGATTGCCTTTCATCATCAACCGAAGAGTAGAAGCAAAACTCTGATATGAATCAGGAAGACCATTCAGAACAGTCTGCACAAGTGAGCTATCTGGTATAACCTCATCAGCAGAAATCAATTGTTCCTTCAAATCTTTGATCTTCGTTAGGAAACTATCCATAGAATCACCTTCATTCATGTGCTCACTCTCCAACTCTTTTCGGAGGTAAGCAACACGAGCCTCATTCATAGCTTGGTACAATGTGGTAAGTGTATCCCAAGCATGCCTAGCTGTTCTGCAAGAGCAAATATGAGGAATAATGGCACGTTTGACAGACAAAGCTATCAATGCATGTGCCTGGGCATCTCTTCCATCCCAACGAATTTGCTGTGCAGTAGGTGCAATAGAAACAACAACACGAACATGAATCTGCGGAATATCATCTTCGACACCATCTTCATCAGCTCCAGCACCTGTATTTGCAGTACCTGTCATTACAGGTGTAACAGGACATCTTTCAACACCCTGCACAATGTTCCACAATCCTTTTGCAACCAAAACATGTCGCATCATATAAGCCCATAATGGGTAGTTGGTACCATCCAACTTATCCTCAAGAGCCAACATACGGAATACATCACTACTTTCAGCCATGGTCGGTGACTAAAATACCTTGATGCAGAAAATTGACTATATCTCAAAAAGTTGAACAGAATTGCCCAGACGAGTTCTGCTAGACCTGTAGCAGACTTCGAGACGCTTAAACTGGCGAACAGAAGCTGGTATATACCTTTGGCACAAAAAGATGAAATAGCCTGCACAAATGCTGCGATAGTGCGTTCGAAGGTCAAAACGAGCTTAGATTGCGATTTCCGCACCACAAAGCGAAGATGTTTTGATCTCTAAAACACCTTGAGTATGTTCACCAAATTTCGTGCGAATCTGAGACTGTAAACGGAGGAGTGTCGACGGTGCCCTAGATGAAGCGACGACCTGCTCTGATACCAATTGTTGGAGTTAGACGTCTGCGGAAGCACGCGAACAACACAAGGAAGAAGAAGAAGCTTGGAGCACAAACACACATACTGAATGTATTACTAGAGAATGTACAAAGATAAGTAGCCCATTAGGGCAATAGGCGTATATACAAGCCGAGGGAAAAAAACCTCCTAAAGAGGGAAAAAAGTGCCCCGGCGGTCCTAGTGTGTTCACACACATCACTACCTAAATATATCAACACTTTTCTCCCCACAATAGAGATAGGAGAGTCATCTCACAAGAAGAGGATAATAGATGAAGAAGATTCCATGATCCCAAGTCCACACACCACCGATGTCACACCAAAATCTACCAAAGCTCTCGAGAAAAATCAAGAAGCTATTTCTAGATACTTTATCCTAGTGTGTAGGTACCCTATTCTACCCATTAGGAGAGTTTCTTTCATTATGCATAGTCCATAATCATGAATTATTATTTCTAATAGAAGAGAAGTTTACCCCCCCAAGAACACCATAGAACATAATGAAATAGGTTTAAAGGATCATGAAGTGCAGTTGATTAGGGTCTATTACAAGAACCACTTAACACTAGTTTTGTACTAGGACACTTGAGTGTCCTGGGACACTTAAGTGTCTTGCTTTTACACCAAATTGCTTGATTTTTCTTGAAGACACCCATGAGGCTTTGATGGCATATTCACTTGGGCTTGATAGCTCACATCATGTACTTTTAGAGAAAAATATAATCTTTAACATTTTACAATCTCATATGGCCTATCAAATGAAGAAGAAAATGGGGATTTCTTAAAACTAAACTTTTAGCATAACTGAAAAAATAACTCAATTCAAATATTTTAACAAATTGGATATGTTTTAGGAAAGTTCAAGCTATTGATGGATTTTGGCAATGTAAAGCAAGTTTTTGGGGATCTCAAGAGAAGGTTGAACACTTCCAAAAGTGATAAACATGGACTCAAAACATGTCTTTTCTAGATCACTTCCATTTATCGCAACTTTTTAAGAATGGCTCACTATAATTTGTGTATATGTGAGATTGAAGAGAATTGGCAAGTTATCGATGGATAACCTTCATGCTAATTTAATGCACATTTTTATTCAAAGTTAGAAGGCCTCCGCTTTGAACTAGTAGCCATTGCATTTGGTGTTGACTTTCATGTTGAATTGGCAAAGCACATATTTCCATGTTCATGAAAAGAACATAGTTCCAAAGGTAGAATAAAAAATTATGATGAAAAATAATAAATACTTAAATGTTATTCTAAGTATTAAACATTCCAAATTATTATTTCATGCCATGTTTCATTCTTAATCTCATCAAATAATATGTGATTGACAATGGTGATTGTGATAAGAATGAAATAAATTAGGATAAGAAGATGGCATCCATGATGGAACTGATGAAATGTTTTCAAATGATCCTTATCATTTTATGATATGGAAGATTATGTCAAATAAATTTTGAGTATTATTTTGACTATGTGTGGATGTCTACAATGAATTATGTGTTTATGCATATAACAACTACTAAAAAATTATTTTTACTAAATATGTTAAAACTATATTTTCTTTTGATTCTATGTGTACATGACTCTTGTTTCTTGGTAGGAACTAGTTTGTTTTCTTGGATATTAAGCTAAATGTTTATCATTGGCATTATTTCAATTTGGTGTTAGTACTAACATTTATGTCATCTACCACATATTGTAGTCCGCTTTAATAATTTAGTTCATGTGATCCCTATTCAGTTTAACTAGACCTCATATTGCACACTTGCTTTTGAATGACTCAAACTACTTTTGATGTAGGTTTCGATGGTGTTGGCCCCAAATTGGGAACAATCTTTTCATGTCTTTTTTGGATGCTTCAAAACTAGCAATCGGTAGTTGAGTGATGCAACTTACATATGCAAGATAGTTTTGACATACATATTATGCCAACCAAAGATTGTCATTAGAAAAATGCAACCTTTTAGCAACCAATCGAGAATGCTTAGGTTAAGTTATTAAAAAAATGGCATGATCTATTAGGGAACATATTTAATTTTCATGTGGTACTCTATGTTACTTTACATATTCAAACAATATTCACTTGTTGGTTTGTGAGATGGGTACTACTTTTATAGGAATATGACTTTTAAGTACGACATAGGCCATGGATATCACATGGAGTAGTTGATTATCTCTCATGGCTAGATTCTAAGATGTAGAATTATTTCCAAAGAACTAGAATTACCAAATTATCTTGTGGATTCCATTACTTCGAATCGAGATCCATTCACTCTTGACTTGGTATCATATGCACTAAACATGTGATTCTTGCCTTGTGTGTAGTGCCCAAGTCCCTTCCTTGAGTGCACTCTAGATTAGAGGCACTGCTCGAGTTATTGGTCCTTTTTTTTCTTTGTTTTCTCCCCTTAAATCCAAAGATTATATTCCACATATGCACTATTGTTCTTCATCGCTATCCACAGTCCTTTTGCAACCAATACATGACACATCATAAAAGCCCATAATGGATAATGGGTACTGTCCAACTTATCCTCAATAGCCAACTTACGGAATACATCATTGCCTTTAGCCGTGGCCACTGACTAAAATACCATGATGTAGAAAAATGATTGTATCTCAAAAAGTTGAATAGAACTACCTTGCGGAGTTCTTCTAAATCTGTAGTAGACTTTGAGATGCTTATAGTGGCAAACTGAAACCTGTATATATCTTTGGCACAAAAAGACAAAATTGCTTGCACAAGCACTATGATAGTGTGTTCAGAGGCCGCAACGAGCTCAGATCGCAATTTCGAAACCACAGAGCAAAGCAGTTTTGAAGTCCTAATCACCTTAATAATGCTCACCAATTTTCATGCAATTCTAAGATTGTGAAAGGAGTGTTGTCGATGATGCCCTAGATGAAGTGGCGACTTGCTCTTATACCAATTGTTGGAGTTTGAGGTCTACAAAAACACACAAAAAACACAAGGAATAAGAAGAAGCTTGGAGCACAACACACAATACTGAATGTATTACCACTAGAATGTACAAAGATAAGTAGCCCATTAGGGTAATAGGCATATATACAAGCCGGGGGAAAAAACCTCCTAAAGAGGAAAAAAAGTGCCCCAATAGTCTTAGAGTGTTCACACACATCACTACCTAAATATATCAACAAAAACAATGTTCTCAAAGAGAGATTAAAGATGAAATATATTAAGAAAATCTAGCAAGATTGTGTGAAGATCAAGCTCGAGATGCTTCCTTAACTTATGACACGTGTGAGGACTTGGAGGATGATTTAATGCCAATTGAATGTGATATAACATCTCAAACAAATAGTTTAAACAAGCCTTATGAACTAATGATTGATTTAATTTTGAACATGATCAACAAAGAATGGTACTACACAAGAACACCTGTGACCTTCAGTATAAGAGAAAGAGGAAGTAAGGCTAAAGGTCAAAAAATGGTTGCAAGAAGAAATACCAAAACTTTTTCTTCCCACAATAGAGCTAGGAGAGCCATCTCATGAGAAGAGGATAATTGATGAAGAAGAATGCTTCATGATCCCAAATCCACTCACCATTGAAGGCACAAAATGGCTGCAAGAAGAAATACTAAAGCTTTTTCTTCCCACAATAGAGATAGGAGAGTCATCTCGCGAGAAGAGGATAATAGATGAAGAAGAGTCCTTCATGATCCCAAATCCACACACCACCGATGTCACACCAAAATCTACCAAAGTTCTCGAGAAAAATCAAGAAGCTATTTCTAGGATACTCTATGCTAGTGTGTAGGTAAAACCCCATTCTACCCATTAGGAGAGTTTCTTTCATTATGCCTAATCCATAATCAGGAATTATTATTTCTAATAGAAGAGAAGTTTACCCCCGCAACAACACCATAGAACTTAGTGAAATAGGTTTTGTGGATCATGAAGTGCGCTTGATTAGGGTCTATTACAAGAACCACTTAATCAACAAGGTGCTCATCAATGGAGGATTAGGTGTAAAAATTGCTACATTTAAAATTTGTAATCATCTAGGATGGAAAAATATCAAGCTTTGTCCGTTTTTTTTAATGAATGGACGATCAATATCACATGAAAAACTTAGGGATTATTAAGGATGAACCAATTACTATGCAAGGAGCTATGTTCTAGAAGGATTTCATGGTAATAGACCTCACCGGATCAAAAACTAGATACCACATTCTGATTGGGCAGCCATGGCTTGAGTAGGCTAAAGTAATATAAGATTGGTCCACCAACCAATTATCTTCTTTGCAAGAGATGGTCAAGTATTTGATAAAGTCCATAAGTTTCATTAGTACTAGACTCCTAAATTTATAGAACCCACATATCTTTAGATGGATTAATAGATGATGAAGAACAAGGATTTTTTAAGTCTAATCAATGCATAATATCAATAACTTTCATTAATTTCGACCACATTGCTACACAATATTGTGCTCAATCATCACCACCCACTACAAATGCAACAAATCTAGTTACATAATAGGATGATTGTATTCTGGCAAAAGCACTTGCTGAATTTCCTAACTAGATAAGCATTGATAAGGATCAAACTGAATTCTTTAATTTGGGAATCATAACTAAATCCAAAGTTGTCAATATTTTTGTAGGGCTGTTAGAACCTTTTTGAACACATTCAATTGAGTTCCTTATAGAATTCAAAGATGTCATTATCGTCAGGATTTCTATAGGGATGCCAAATCCTTTTTGAACATAGTTAATTGATTTGCTTAAAGAATTCCAAGATGTCTTTTCTTTGGATTCTAGATATATGTAGGGGTTTGAAAATTTATCAACACCAAATTTTATTAAAACCTAATGCTACTCTTGTATGACAAAAAAGATATAGAATGAACCCAAACTATGCCATGTTGATTAAACATGAACTGGAGAGATTATTAAAGATTAGTTTTATGGTTCCTATCAAGACCCCATAATGGTTATCTCCTATCGTCATTTTCCCCAAGAAAAAGAAGCAGCTTGGAATCTACATCGACTATCGGAAACTCAATGTTATTACCATTTCAAACCCCTTCCCACTAGCATTCTTGAATAGTATCCTAGAAGAAATTGCAGGTTGACTAATGTATTCATTTATGGATGGCTTTTTGTGGATATAACTAGGTCCATATGGCAGAATATGACATACCAAAGGTAACATTTGCTATTAACTAGGGTTATATGTTTGCAATGTCATGTGGTTCAGACTAAGAAATGCACCTAGCATTTTTCAAAGCTGCATGTAGGAGATCTTTACCCAATACCTCACAAATTTCTTTAAAATATTTGTAGATGATTTTTCTACTTTGAGCTATAAGAACATGCATTCATAACATCTCCAACGATGTTTTGAGTGTTGTCATTCAGTCTATCTTTGTGTAGATGTAGTTAGATATGTGCTTGTTGTTAGTTTTCACGAAATTTTGGGCAATGTAATCTCTAAAACAGGCATTACGATCAACCTTGACAACATTAGAGTAATACAAGAAGTTCCAACACCTAAGGCCGCTAAGGAATTTTAGTGATTTCTTGGGAAAATTTGGTGTTAGTACTAACATTTATGTCATCTACCACATATTGTAGCCCGCTTTAATAATTTAGTTCATGCGATCCCTAGTCAGTTTAACTAGACCTCAAATTGCACATTTGCTTTTGAATGACTCAAACTACTTCTAATGTAGGTTTCAATGGTGTTGGCCCCAAATTGGGAACAATCTTTTCATGTCTTTGTGGATGCTTCAAAATTAGCAATCGGTAGTTGAGTGATGCAACTTACATATGCAAGATAGTTTTGACATACATATTATGCCAACCAAATATTGTCATTAGAGGAATGCAACTTATTAGTAACCAATCGAGAATGCTTAGGCTAAGTTATTAAAAAAATGGCATTATCTATTAGGGAACATATTTAATGTTCATGTGGTACTCTATGTTACTTTATATATTCAAACAATATTCACTTGTCGATTTGTGAGATGGGTACTACTTTTATAGGAATATGACTTTTAAGTACAACATAGGCCATGGATATCACATGGAGTAGTTGATTATCTCTCATGGCTAAATTATAAGATGTAGAATTATTTTCCAAAGAACTAGAATTACCAAATTGTCTCATGGATTCCATTAATTCAAATCGAGATCCATTCACTCTTGATTTGGTATCATATACACTAAACATGTGATTCTTGCCTTGTGTGTAGTGCCCAAGTCCCTTCTTTGAGTGCACTCCAGATTGGAGTTGCTGCTCGAGTTATTGGTCCTTGTTTTTTCTTTGTTTTCCCCCCTTAAATCCAAAGATTATTTCCACATATGCACTATTGTTCTTCATCCCTATCCACAGTCCTTTTGCAACCAATGCATGACGCATCATATAAGCCCATAATGGGTAATTTGTACTATCCAACTTATCCTCAACAGCCAACATACTGAATACATCACTGCTTTACGCCATGGCCACTGACTAAAATACCATGATGTAGAAAAATGACTATATCTCAAAAGGTTGAATAGAACTACCCTGTGGAGTTCTTCTAAACCTATAGTAGACTTCGAGACATTTATAGTGGCAAACTAAAACCTAACTTCTTAGTTCAATAGTCTTGCATTTTGTGGACTTTATTCTTACAGTGGAAATACTCTCCCTTGAACTTCTTCTTGTCCTTCTTCTTTTTGTCCCCATCTTTTGAAGAATCGGTTTTGGTACCTTTGGCATTTACCATGAATACAACTACTCCTTTATCATTATCATTCTTTGCCTTGAGCCGCAACTCCTCCTCCATGAGTAAGGCATTGAATTCTTCAAAGGGTAGCAATTGCGATTTGATCTAGGTATTAAGGGCAGTTACCAGACCATCAAAATTTGGTGGACAAATTCGAGGACAATGCCAAGCTAGCTCCTCACTTGAATTTGGTACACCTGCTCTTGTCATTTGATCTTGTAGATTCTTAATGCAAGTGATGAACACTTTTGCAATCTGCCCATTAGCACACCTTTCTATTGCTAGCTAATTCTCCAAGTTCTGAATCCATGTTTGATTCCGAGTTTCATATTGATTCCTCAATAGGTTCCAAGCCTGACACGCCTTTCTGGTGTGCTGAATAAAAGTCAAAACGCTGTCAAAAATACTTCTAACTAGAGTACATAGTGCATCCACATTCCTACGCTTCCAAGCACATAAAAGATTAGCATCAGGACGAATCATTTGTATAGGATCATTTGAGTCAAGTGTTTCTTGGGACTCACAATCAGTCCCAGGTATAGTCTTGAGTAGCTCATAAGAGTCAAGGACAGAAGTGATCTTAAATTTCCACAAGGTGTAATTAGTACCATCGAGTTTACCTTATGTGAAGGCTTGTGGTCAAATCCATAATGTTTGGATGATTGGCTGTGTTTTGCATGCTCTTGCTGATGAAGCACCTTGTGTTTTTGCTTCTTCAATACTTTTGAGTTTTTGCTTCTTCAATACTGTAAATCTCCTAAGCTCTAATACCATGTCAGAAAATGAATGATCAAGAGAAACAACGCATCAGAATTGGATTGTCAGGTAGAGTAAAGAAAGACAAAATTTGCAAACAAGATAGTCCACAAATAGAGAGACAGAGAACTCAAATTCTCTAATTGTCAGTAGTAATGTATACACAATGATGATACTATCCACCCATGCACTCCCAATATGGAGCTTGAATGGCGATCTAGACAGACTCTAGATGAAAGGCTTTTATAGTGTGCATAACCATGATCCTTTGATTTAGGCAAGATCTCCGAGACCACTTGATGCTATGTTTTAGGCGTAACCATCAGGATCATCAATAATTTTGGAACATCCATAATTACTGGATTGAGTAACCACTAGACTGAACACCCATCGGACTAGAACTCCACGGGACTGGACGTCCATAGTTCCTGATAGGTCAACCACTCAACTGGTCACCGTAGTTCAAGACAGGTTGACTACTAAACTGATCACCATAGTTTTGGATAGGTTGACTACCAAATAGTCATACCTTTGGACTTCCTCTGGGACTCTAGACTGTTATGAATTATGGAATGTGTTGAATAAGGACTTGTCGGAGTGTTAATTTATTAATGTATTATTGTGTTTTGGTGTTTTTGATATAGAAACTGAAGGTTCGTGAAAGCATGAAAGGACAAACCTTAATAATTCGATTTATAATTTATATAGTTTGTAAATAAACCCGTGTAGAGGGTTCTATTTTTAGAATTAGTTAGTAAATTAGTGGTTAGAATAAGGGTCATTGTAGACCACAATTTCTCTTATTAAAAGCAAAGGCTCTCTACAAAAGAGACCTACTTTTACTTTCACTCGTGCTTTTTGAAGCCGCTCTCATGTAACCACTATTTTCAACATAATGAAAAATCCTATAAATACATGCACTTTGTGGACTATCAAAACAGAGTGCATGGGGGGAGATTGAACCCAATACTGCGTTCTGTCTCATCTCCTAGCGCATCTATTTTTCTGTGTGTTTTCAGCATTCATAACCTCTGTGTGTGCATGAATTAAGATCCTGATAACACAGACATATCACCATAATTTTGGATTGGTTGACTACCGAACTCTCATACCTCCGGAATTTCGGTGTGAATAAAGTATATGCCTTGACTATCCTTCTCAATAGACTCACATAGATCATCTAGAAATTTTGTTGGTCTCAAGTAGACCTCATCACAAATATCCAGATTCTCATAATGGCTTCTCCTCATAATGGGAGTGGTAAAACTTAGAGTACCATGGATCATTTCCTATCACATGCGGGTGGAGTATTGAGTATATCTAACATAGTCATATCCAATAAATACTACCTTTGTTGCCCTTTCATCTAGCTTATCTCTAATTTGTGAAGGTACATGAACATAAGCTAAACAACAAAAAACCTTGCAATGTCCAAGAATAGTTTTTCTTTCATACCATGCTTCATAAGGAGTCATACCTTGGAGTGATTTGGATGGTAGTCTATTGACAAGGTACATAGGTGTTGAAATAGCCTCTGCCTATAGATAATGTGGCAACCTCTTTTCTTCAAGCATTGTTCTGACTTATACGACCAATGTCTTGTTTCTTCTCTCTACAATTCCATTCAATTGAGGAGAGTACCTGGTATTCACTTCCCTCTTGATACCTTTATCTTGCAAGAAATCATCAAATTCCTTGGCGAAGTATTCTCTCCCTCCATTAAATCTGATTTTTTTGAGTGATATACCAGTATGATTCTCCACATGTGCTAGATACTCTTTGAAGCAATAAAACACTCCATTCTTACTGTTGATAAAGTATAAAATAGTCTATCTACTATGCTCATCAATAAATGAGACATAATACCTTGATCCTGCCAATGAAAGTTCTTGACTTGGTCCCTACACATCAGTGTGTACTAAGCTCAAAAGGTTGTTATGGATGTAGCCTTTATGGTTGAATGGTTGTCTTTGTGCCTTCCCAATTAGACATGCATCACATCTGTTGACTCTGTGTTGCTTTAATATGTTTGGTAGGCCTATAAAACTTTGATCCCTGCATATATCTTTGAAGGTTCTTTCATTCACATGAGGTAGCCTCTTATGCCACACTTCAAGCTCACTTAGGGTTTGAGGCCCAAAGTTGAATAGAGCTATGTTTTTGGTTTCTCCTACTTCAAAAGTAAAGATCCTACCATGCCTCTCACCTTTGGCTATCTTCTTGAAGCCTTGACATGGATCTTCCACAAAAGCTCAACCTACAATATGGGAAAAGTGAATTGAAGAGAATCAATTCACTTTCCTATAATCTAGGAAAAGTGAAGATCTAATCTGATTTGCTTTCAAGTGATTGATTGATTGATTGATTGATTGATTCTCAAGCTCAACCACCTCAAATTCAGGGAATGTGAGCTCTCTTTTTCTCCTTTACATGTGTAAAACTCTAGGCTTTTACATTGGTAAATGATCCATAAAAAATCCTTATGAAAAATACCAAAATGAACACAAATTAAAATATCTTGAATGGGAAACTTTGACACACTTCAAATGATGATTTTTTAATGCAGAGCTAATCCACCTAGCATAGTGTAAGCTTGATGTTCCAACATGAAAACACCTTCATTTGGGAATACGTTAACTTCATGAGCTTTATTAATGACTTTTTTAGGCATTCATGGGTGTATCCATTGAAAGCAAAGTCGAAAATGTTTATGTTCTTTAAGCAGTTCCTAGTTATGGTTAAGAATCTATCATCATGTAAATTGGGCACTCTCAATTCTCATCGAGGAGGAATACATGTCTTTTGATTTTAATGCATTTTTGGCTCAACATTGGTGTAGAGTGTCGTATACACCTCAACAAAATTGATTTGCTAAAAAAATAAGAATAGCTCTCTCATGAAAATGGTGAGGTATATGGTCAAAAGTGAGGCTTTACCACATAGCTTCTAGCTTGAGGTTATCATGGATGCAACATATGTACATAACAAGTGTCCCACCAAAGAACTACACTCGATAACTCCATATAAGTCTTAGCATGGTTGCGAACCATCGGTTTCTCATTTGCATGCCTTTGGTTGTTCAACATATGCATTACTACCTGAACAATGACATAGAAAGATAGACGATAAAGTCATGAAATGTTTTTTTTTTTGGGTACAATTTTGAAAGCAAAGATAGACATCAATTAGCTCAAAATATATGTATGATACTTTTCTTCCTCTTTTTATAGTTGGACAACCAAGTGTTGGTCGAAATGAGGCAATTTTTGAGCCTTTGCAAGTTTCAAATGATTATGCAAACATTCTATTTCTGATAGGGATTTACATGATGCACTTGTTGATGAGAGAAAAACATAAAAGAGGCAAAAACATTGCCTAAATGGTGGTGCAAACTTTGAGAGATAGAAAATTAGATGCACCTTTGTCATATCATGCTCGTTTAGGCTCTCATACTGCTTTCTTTTGCATCAAATTGTTATGCAATGGTTGCCACTAGTCTTTGTGATGAAAATGAGCATGTTTCATTTAATGAAGCACATAATTCAAAAAAATGGATTGCTACTATGCAATTAAAATATGATGCTACTATGAAGAATGGTATTTGGAATTTATGTAATTTTCTTCTATGCGTAAATGTCATTAGCACTAAATGGGTATACAATTTGGAAGGTAAGCATAATGGAACAATTCATAAGTATAATGCTAGGCTTGTTGCCAAAGGTTATTCTCAAGAGAGAGGCATTGATTTTGATGAGACCTTTGCTCCTAGATGCGGAATGACTAGTATTCATAGTATTTGTGCACTTGCAGCTTATCATGGTTGGAATGTACATCAATTAGACATTAAATTTACATGAGGAAATGTATGTATTTCAGCCCCTTAGTCTTGTCCAAAAAGGGCATGAAAACAAAGTATGCATGTCGAAAAAGGAGTTATATGGTTTGAAGCAAGCACCACATGCTTGGTATGAGAAGACACATGCCTACTTGCTAGAAACAATCCAACTCAGAGCACATTATATGTTAAGTGTGTAGATGATGTACTTCTTATCATTGTTGTATATGTTGATGATATGCTACCCACTCATGAAGAATATTAATGAATTTGAGGTTGATCTTCACACCTCTTTTGAGATTATGTCATGGAGATCTCACAAAAACATCATAAGGTAAAGTGTGAGGTGAAATACATCCAAGTGAATGTAATTAGGACTTTGATCATAAGAATTCAGGACTTAACAAATAATTCCATAAGGCTAAGGTCAAGTATCAAGGCTTTCTATGTGATCCAACATATATATATATATATATATATATATATATATATATATATATATATATATATATATATATATATATATATATATATATATATATATATATATATATATATATGCATATATCTATGTATGGACACATTTATGGATGTATGTATGCGTGTATACTCTTATGTACATTAGCCTATTGGCTCATATATCGATGTCCATACCAATGGCTATACCGATTGGCCATGGTTGGTCGCCAAAAGTGAGGGTTTCTCAAAGATGATTTTTTAACAAAAATCAAGCTGTCACATTTTTTTTTAGTAGTGACACAAACACATACGATCACATGCATGCATTTAGAGAGACAACAAAAGCAAACAAAAGGCGTCTGTCCCCATGATAGAAAATGAAGGGATCCTTCATATTGTGCTTTCCATATAAGGATGGTGATACCTCTCTCGGAACAATCCAAAGTGGAGCGAGACTTCATTATAATACACAAAACTAAGGGTGCCAAGAACCATCTTGCAAGTGGTTTTTACGTCATTGCGAATCGATGGCTGAAACATAGCGTCCACTTGAAGAAATAATCCATGGTATTCCGCCGGAAAGCAGGAATAAAAGTGTTTATATTAGCTTAATGATTCTTGCATATATCGAAATGGAACAACTCTAATATCTTTGCAATTCACGTTGCTTTCCGATCTCAGAACAAGCGATGAGCAACCTGAATAAAAAGGAGCAGCAGCAGCCGAAGCTCCTCCTGCACAGGCCCAGGAAGAGCCAACGAGTGACATCTGGTACACACACACACAGAGAGAGAGAGAGAGAGAGAGAGAGAGAGAGAGAGAGAGAGAGAGAGAGAGAGAGAGAGAGAGAGAGAGAGGACCAATTTCTTGCGCACAAAGCAATCTGGGTGGAAGAACAGAACGTTGAAAGAGCAGAATGATCCTTTTCTTATTATGTTCATTACACAGTTCTTGTATTATATGTTGTGTCCTTTTTTGCATACGATGATTCGATTCCGCATCTCTTTAATTTCGCAGGTCCATCAAGTGCAGCTCCTAAAACTCCTGGCAATGTTGGAGGTGCACATGGAGGTTCTCCTTTCGACCATTTTAGGTTGTTCTATCTTTAGTTTTCAATTTTCAAAGTGCATCTCTTCAACTCTGCAGGTGCCTCGCCTGTCGGTCCTACATCTTCTCGAAATGATGGAGGTGCAAAGAGTGTTTCTACTTCGACCATACCTACTGAGCCTAGGAAACCCATTTGGTACCGGTACCGGACAATCTTGATGTCTTCACTCGTTGCTAGTGCACTTTTTGTTGGTGAGAACCTTTCCAGTAGTATTGATGAATATGTTTGGTATGTGGTTCTTAAATGTAGTTGAGATGTGGTTCTTAAATGTGATTGAGAGATAGATAGATAGATTGATAAGTATGATAGATAGATAGATAGAGAGAGAGATAGATAGATAGATAGGTAGATAGATAGATAGACAGATAAATAGAGAGAGAGAGAGGAAAGTCCAAAATGAGCTTTGAGATAAAAAAGTTTTACACCATGTAAATAAAATATGATACAATATCTGTGTGAAAGAAAGTGAAAATACTCAAGGAGGCAATGATAGAAATGTGGTAACCAAGAACTAGGGAAGACCACTGGACATTTAATGGAGAGTGAAGTGCTGGCCATTAGATGTAAAAAGTTAGTACGTGAACTGACACAAAGGGGGCCATAGAGTTAGTTTTATAATATGTAGGAAGTCCTCCATCTTATAAGCTCATGTTGATCATCAACAGATCTACTATCAGCTTTTCATTGTAAATATGTTGGCTGGATGCCTTGCAAGCTGATGTATAATCAATAAAGAAAAGTAGGAGACAACTAAAATGAAGTGTGTAGAGGAACTCTGCTAGTTATGTCTAACCATCTTAATTCAGGACTAGATTCTTAGTCGGCAGTGTGAGGCCCTTTGTATTCAGAAGAATGATAGAATCTACATTGTCATAACTCAGTATGCAAGATAAAGTGACATACCTCTAATGAAGTAAACCTGCTCTAAGAGTTGACTGCCTGACTCTCCAGTGATGGCTGGCATAAAGAAATCCTTAACTTGCCTCCATCTATGAGATCTCCTTCCTAGGCTGTCTGTCTCAGTACTTGCGAGGTCTCCTCTTATCTCCACCAACACGTAGGATGTAAGTCCTCAATCTTGTCAATGTAAAGCTTGAATAGAGTGGGAGATGGTGAAGCCTTGCTTAACACCGATTGTGCTAGCAAAGGCCTTTGATAATCCCCTCGAACACCGAACTCTCCCGGTCACTTATCCGTGGTACTTTGGCATATTCAAATCCTTCAGCTGCCATTAGAGGTCTCTACTAGCGGATGTTCTGTAAGTGGTATATGTGAACTAGATGGCTCGGCAGATGGAACTTCCATCTGCATTGAAGTACCAACGAGTTGCACCTCTTGTTTTCTAATCACTTCGAGGATCATTTGAAGAGTATCCTCCATGCTTGTAACTTTGGTATTGAGAGTTGTAATCTCTTCAGTGTATGACCGCTCAAGCTCGGCCTCGACAATGGGAAATACAATCTCGTCCAAATTCATTCTGAATAGACAATATAACAAATGAGTCATGTGAATAAGGAAATGTAATATCTAAGTAATGATATTCCTAATAAATGATTTGTTTATGTAAAACATGAAGTAAAATGATGTATTTTAATTCCTCTCTCCATCTCATACATCCACTAAAAATGATAAATTTCACTCAATCCCCAAGTCCTATATAAGTTTACATCATGGAGATACGAGTTATGGGAAGTCCTAGAATACATTCAGTAATAAGCGCTGTAAATGATGTATATAAGCTTATACATTTATGGAAATGATTCTAAATGAACCTACACGGATAATAGGTCTAATACAAGCTAAATCCAAGTGAAACTACCTAAAAATTCACAAGTTAAAGTTTTCGATGGCTCCCGAGAACTTTTCATGTCATAAATTGTAACACCTACAAAAATACCAGAGAATCAAAAGTACCTAAAAAGCTCTAAAAATGATGATTTTTGGTAGCCAAGGGGCCGTGGAAGTTGTCTTTAACCTCGAAGTGGAATTAACTCAATTGGAGTTGTGACCATGAACTTATGCCCAAAATTTTGCAAGTCTGCATCTATGTGCAGGAGGTCTTGGAAGTGACGCATACCTTGGAATTAACTCAATTGGAGTTGTAGATACACTCATGTCTGAACATGAACTCAATCTTGGGACTTGTGATAATCATATCACTTTGTAGTGCATCTTGAACACTAGCTGGTTCATTCTTAACTCAAGTAAGAGCTAAAACATTATGAATCTCAAAATGGTTTGCATAATTTACTTGGTCTTCTTACTGTCTTCTTGTTTGACTTGTGGTTCTTCTAGTGTGTTTCTTTATACCACTGTTCTTCCAGGTTTGATATAACCACTTTGGCATATTCCTGAAAAGTGGTGGTATTTCTGGTTCTTCAGTATCTCTTTCTTTTGGAACTCTGGAACCCTCTCCAACTTTATAAGTAGGAACTTCAAGAGGTATTGATGATGGACTAAGTATTGGTGTAGGTAATGAAATTCTCTCTTCATCTGCATCTCTTAGGTTTTGAGTAGGTTTATCACTCCCCTTGTATTGCTGAATATAAGAATCCAAATTCCTTTTGAACAATGCATAGTCATTTGCTTTTATGAATTCTGGAATTTCTTCCTTCTTATCATAAATCTGACTTTCTGCAATATATGCATTCCGTGAGAGTAGGATATCACTTGTATTTGGAACATGTAATCTATATCGTTTGCTTTCAATTGCATAACCAATAAAGAGTTTCATGGCTTTTACATCAAGCTTACCACGATCCTTCTTCTCAATGTGAATATAAGCTTGGGAACCAAAAACTTCGAAGTAACTCACATTGGGCTTCTTCCTATAATAAGCTTCATAAGATGTAATAACCTTTAAAGCTTTTATGGAAGACCTATTTAGAATGTGATTAGTTTCATGTACTGCATCAAACCAAAACTTGGGAGAAATCCTTTTGGATGACATCATACTACGCATCATCTCAACAAGTATCTTATTCTTTCTCTCTACAACACCATTCTGTTCTGGTGTGTAAGCAATAGTGAGTTGTTGAGAGATACCTTTGTCTTCGAGAAAAGACTTAAAGTCTTTAGACATGTACTCTCCTCCATCACTTCTCAAAATCTGGATCTTTGACTGAGTTTCATTTTCAAACATAGCTAAGAACTTCTTGAAAGTAGGAAAAACCTTTGAGTTCACTTTAAGACCGTAAATCCATGAATATCTTGAGAAATCATCAATGAACATAACAAAGTACCTGAAACCTTGAGTAGAATCTATTCTCATCGGACCATTCACATATGACCCACAACTTCCTTGTGGCTGTGATATATTCATGCCTCTTGAAAGGTAGTTTATGAAGCTTTCCTTCAAGACATCCATCACATGATTCTGCATGATCTGGGAACGCAAAACTAGGCAAAGTCTCCACCATACCTTGATCTTTGATATGTTTGAGAGTTTTGTAACTGATATGACCGAAGTTAGCATGTCACAACTTCATGTTCTCTGTAGGTGTAGTAGACCTAGCAACATTAGCATGACTAATTTGGGACAATACAAACATGCCACTTTTGTTTTCACCTTGAAGTAGATAATGCTCCTCATCTGGTGAGAGGATATGACATGAATCTTTCTAAAAAACAACTTTATAACCGTTTTGACAAGAAAGTAGAGATAGAGAGCAAATTCTTTTTCATGTTTGGAAGTTAAAGAACATTAGAAATTGTGAAATTTCCACCTTCTCTGTTGAAATACATCATATCAAATGCTCAAAATGTAATTGATGTTGGTGGTGTTGAGGATGTTGCATGTTTTAGCTATGTAGTTTCTATTTCTAGTCCTTTATAACTCCTAGCGTGACTATGTCAAGTACACCAACATCCTCAATCAGTGTAGAGCAACTTCCTTGGGATGATAAAGATGTATAGGCTAATGCCTTGATTGCTTTGTTGGTCAAGCATGCCACAATGTCTCATATTTGCTTGTGCAAAAGAACCAAGGATGCTTGTGGTACTCTCTCCAGATTGTATTGTGCAAGAAAGAAGGCTCTTATTGCGTACCTTCGAAAATAGTTGGAGTCAGCATATGAATGAAGATGATTCTATGGACATTATTCTTACAAAGATCAAAGGTTTGAAGGAGCAGTTGATTACGAAGGATAAGATTTTGCCAAAGAGTTGATTGTGCAGGTTGTTTTCAATGGGCTACCTGATTCTTTTTAGAATTTTGCTTCTACTCTTTGATTGATGATGAATGGAAGTCCAAATGCAGTAAAATTCGAAGAGTTGGTTTTTATTTTGGTATAGGAGAATCAATCTAGAAAAAACAAGTCCGTTATGTGTGTGTTGTAGATCAAGCTCTTATTGTTAATCGGAAGGAAAAGGGTATGTTAAGGATAAAGGCCCCAAAGAGTCTCCTTATGTACATTCTTTTCTTTTCCAAATGGTAGCTCTCGTCTAGAGCTATTCATACACATTTTTATTGTATTTTTTGAGCCTAAAGTTAGGGGGATATAAGCATTTATATCTTTAGTAATGACTTATGGTCACTTTGGCTCATTCAAACCTTTCCAAGTGACCATAGTCACCCAATTAACAAAACTAAGATCCTTCACTCACGTTTCAAGTGAGGACTATTTTCACAAAAGCTGAATGTGCATCTTCTAGTCTTCATTTTCAATTTTAGCATCTATACTCTTACTCTGTCCTCAATTATCTCCTCACTCCCTTGATGTTTGGAGCAACCAAGCATATCATTACGTAGCTCTCCATGGCCTCTTTCAATGGGTATCGAAGCTTTAATTCGCTAAAAGAGTGCAAGTTTTTCTCAGCCCATAACAGAACTGAAGTGAAATTTCAGGTTTTTGGAGACTTCTACTATGGAAAACATAGATTTTGTCCTACACCCTTTCCCACAAGTTTTTCTCAGCCTTGCACAGATTGCATGTTATGGGTCATTTCGAGTGGGAATGCTTGTAAAATCATTGTGGGAAGCTTGATTTCTTGGAAATTGAATTACAACATGTCCAAGTCTAAATTTAGGTCAATGTGCTCCACAAATTTGGGGCTTTTGCAGAATTTAGTTTCTGTTGTTGCTTGTATGCTTCTTTTGGAATAAATTACAAGAAATTGTTGTGATTTTGGCAACATTTAATTTTTGTTTTTGTTTGGAAAAATTTTCAAAGTTGTATATCTTTCAAATCTTGACCATTTTGGATCTATGGTATATACTAAATACCTAGAAGACTCGAAATGACAACTTTTCTTTTTTTAGAATTGAAGAGTTTTTTTTTTCCAAGATTAAAAGGCTTGAAAGGCATGCATTTGACCTATGGAAGGAGAGAATACAAGGTATTTTTTTTTCTGTAAGGACTTTGAAAATGCCATAGAAGAGGTGAAGCTGAAAGATATGACAAAAGAAGAATAGATAACCATGAACAAGAAATCCATCACATATATAAAGATGGCTGTTTCAGATGAGATTTTAGATTATGAATTCGAAAGTTTTGACCATTGAGGCATGGGGAGAAATTGAAGGCCATTTATGAGAATACTACGCTTGTAAATAAAGTGCATGTGATGTTTAAGATTGTCACTATGCAGCTTGACCAATCAAAGGTGTTCCTGAGCACTTATCTCTATTTATAGGTACCCTCTCTAAGTTGTAGGACTCAAGATTGCTGCTTTTGATGACAACTTAAAGGCTATATCTTCTTGTCTTCTTGTTGTTAAGGCTAACTGATTCAAGGGAGGCATTAGTTGCTCACTTCCAAACAACCCAAACCCTACGTTTGATGGTGTTAGGTGTTTTATACTCAACGAAGAAATGAAGAGGAAAGCAAATGGAGAGAGAAGTGGCACAACTAGCGTGGTTCGAGGAAGAACAAACAAAAGGTGGAAATGGGTAAAGTAATAGAAGTAAAAGCACGGGCACAAGTTGTCATGGACAAAGAAACCATCTTAAACCTTAGATTCCATGTGACTTCAAAATCTCATGATTGGTTCAGAATTTGGAGAAACCAATGCTTCCATTGTGTCCGAAATGTGCTAAAACCTAAAGATCGGCTGTCTTCTTACTTGATTCTGACATTTAGAGATCATGTTTCGAATTGATGACATCATCAATGACATCATCAATTTGTAACCGCCCTCATGAACTGCCCTTGAAAACCTATATAAGGAGGGCTTGGCCATATACATACTCAGTCTTGCCAAGTCTTGGGAGCTCAAGGGGTCGTGATCACCAAGTAAGTACTTTCAAGTTCCAGTTCTAGTTCTAGTCTTGTCTCTTGCTCTAGTCCTGTCTAGTCTTGTATCGTGGACATCCTATTGTGTCCTATTGTAATCTTGTGGCACGAGATCTTGTCAAGTTAATTCTTGTATCAGCCTAGGATCGCGTGTCATCTCTAGTTGAGTTATTCATACCTATCAGTCCCGGGTTGTGGGACATATTGTATCAGTTACGTATTCTTGTATCATTTTCCCTACATGGGTGTTCGTGTAATCAAAAGTGTATTTTCGAAATTTTGTTTATTGTAGTCAGAGAGCACAATCTAGTGCTCCCCTAACATTTTGGCAAGACTAGATCCTATCCAAGACCAGGCACCATGGATTCCCTATGCAAGGAGATTCAATCTACCATAAAGGACTTGATTGAACATCTTCAAGAGATGAAAAGATTGCTACGATAAGATGATCGATCAGTTTCAAGCTATGCCTTGAATATCAAGAAGTTGTTTCGTGGAACTACATATCAAGAAGACTACATGGTTAATCAATTTTGAAGTGGCCTCAATCCTGAAGTCAAATACCTTGGAGGATGTTATCAATTAGGCAATTCAATGTGAGAATCATTTGTTCAAAGAAAGCAAAGTCCAAGAGCTAGAAGTGTTGAATAATCAAGATACTATTCCTCAAGAATTCGAATCAACAACTTTTGAAGACCAAGAAGTCATTATGAATGATATGGAGCATGCAAATTATGAAGATAACAAGAAGATAAAGGACAAGGAGGAGTTCATGTTCAATCAAAGAGGTGTGCTTACTCAAGGCACTTCATCAAAGATCTTGGAAACACTATAACGCACCACTAAAAGCTCGAAGGACCTATTTTGTGACGAACCTAAGGAAGCTCAAGGGAGACCTAGTCCTTCACCACCTTTTAAGATCAAGGATCATGAAGAATTCGAGGTTGATCATGTCTTAGATTCAAGAATCTCTCGAGGAGGATTGGAGTACTTTAGTCATTGGAAAGAGTATGACGTTAGTGATCGTACTTGGGAGCCTACAAAAAATCTTCAGAGCGCAAAATTCAAGGTTCATGAGTTCCATAGGAAGAATCCAGTGAAACCAAGCTAGAGAACATGGCTACTCCTCATGGAACTCTTCGGTTGAGGGGGAGATGATGTCATGGACAAGGAAACAATCTCAAGCCTTAGATTCCATGTGACTTCTATATCTCATGATTGGTTCAGAATTTGGAGAAAACAATGCTTCCATTGCGTGTGGAACGTGCCAAAACCCTAAGATCGAGTGTCTTCTTGTTTGATTCTGACATCCAGAGATCATGTTTCAAATTGATGATATCATTGATGACATCATAGATTCGTAACTGCCCTCATGAACCGCCCTTGAAAACCTATATGAGGAGGGGTTGGCCATATACATACTCAGTCTTGCCAATGCCAGTCTTGGGAGCTCAAGGAGTCGTGATGAACAAGTAAGTACTTGCAAGTTCCTTTTCAAGTTCTAGTCTTGTCTCTTTCTCTAGTCTTGTCTAGTCTTGTATCATGGACGTCCTATTGTGTCCTATCGTAATCTCATAGTACGAGATCTTGTCGAGTTAATTCTTGTATCTAGTTCATCTCCCTAAAGGGAGTTCTTGTAATCCAGATATCTTGTTTCATATTTACGATCTCGGGTTGTGGGATCTCGTGTATCATCTCTAGTTTCATACCTATAAGTCCCGGGTTGTGGGACATCTTGTATCAATTACATTTTTCCTACGTGGGTGTTCTTGTAATCAGAAGTGTAGTTCTGAAATCTTGTCTATTGTAGTCAAAGAGCACAATCTAGTGCTCCCCTGACACAAGTGATGTGACATGTTACCAATGTAGTAGGAAAGGTCATATGAAACCTTATTGTAGGTACTACCAAGTAGATGTGACTCGACAGGAAGGAGAACACAAGTGATAAGAAGAAGAAGAAGAAGAAGAAGAAGAAGAAGATAACCACTCAAGATAGCTCCCAAAAGAAAACGGAAAGGCCAATGTGGCTTCTAGTGTGGTGATTGAAGAGTTGTTTCACATGGTGGATGTCTATGTGCCAATATGATAGCTAATGATTCGTGTATTCGTGATACTTCTCATATTATTTATGCACACGATATGGAGATCACCAAGAGTGATCTATTTGATGCCTTGTGTAGTCTGAATGATGCATTCTCTTGGACATGGATTGTGGATTCAGGTGCATCATTCCATGTGACTCCTATCAAGGAGTGCTTTTGCACATTTCATGGAGGAAATCATGGAAATATATACCTTGGGAACAATCATGCGTGTTTCATTGAGGGTATTGGTACAATGCATCTTTCTATGGATGGCACTAATGAGCTTATTGCATGATGTGAGATGTACCTTGCATCAAAAAGAGCCTTCCCTTTGTGGGGCAAATGCTTTAAAACAGCCGCTGAACAGCTCGTTCTAAATGAAAGACCTTGGGGAGGCTGAGCATATCCTTGGAATGAGAATAAAAGGATGTACACAGCAGCACACATTGCACTTATCTCAAGAAAAGTACATTGAAAAAGTGCTTGATGCAAAGCTTCTTGGAGTGCCATTGTAGCCACATGTCAAGCTTTCCAAGGAGGACCGTCCCAAAGATGATGAAGCAATGAAGCAGCCAGCTATATGGAAACTCAGTTCGCAGAGCTTCTTGCGGGTTCATGCTCGTGGCGTGTGTGCGTTGTGGGGTGTGTGTGTGAGCATGTATTCGTTCTTAGCTCTATACCCACTATTGGGCACTGAACTCATAATAGTGCCATATGGCAACTAAAAAAGGTTTAAAAATATCTTGAAAAGCAACCTTTTGGATTTTGTGCCATGAATTACGAAACTAAGCTTTTTTGTTTTCTAGCAGATTTTTCACATGTTTTTTAGGAGTAGCTTCTTCCCTATATAAAATCCTTACTATGGGTCATGTAAACTCACTTGTAGATTAACAAAAGCTCTTGAATTTGATCTTATTGGAACTATTGTATGTTCTTTTGTATTGTAGTTATTTTTTGAGCGACTTTAGCTTCTTTGGCAGGTGTGAGTATGTCTCTTTTGTCTCATCTCTCTCTCTCTCTCACTTTAATTCTGGGCCTAAAAACCAATAGCTGATAGTAGAAGAGGATTGTGTAGAGTGTTTGCGTGTCTATCTTCATATCGCTGATGACCTTCATTGCCAAGGAATAAAGCTCATTTAAAAAACCAATTTACAGTTGTTTTATGAGTTCAAAAGGGAGTTTCAAAACCTTGCATACTCACAAACATGAATTAATCTTTGAATGAATAAGAGAGCTGTGCTGATCTCCAAATCTCTTCTATGCATGTAGCTTGTGGAGAACAATCTTAACACCTTTGCCTCTCCCTCTTAACTTCTAATGCCAAGCAATTCGGACTCTCAATTAATGTTGCACATGCTCAATCTCTTATATTAGACCTGCACAGAACATTCATTTTGTTCTAATCTTTGCAGCCACCAGAACTCCTTATTGTAATCATCGCACTGGTTTCTTCCAAATAGATCTTTGATAACTGCCACTCAGTCTGTATGGTAATCAAATCCTCATGATGTACGCACTTAGATGATTGTATGATCCATGGACAGCCTTGTGATGTAGTCTTCAATAAGACTTTCAACAACATAAAGTGTATTCTCCAATTGCTGCAATCGTCCGCGCAAACACTTCTGCTCATCCTCTCAGAGATCTGCAAGTCAATTCGTTCAGTAAACTCTCAAAATAGGGAATAAGCTAGGCTTCTATACTCGAGCGTTTCTTGTTTCTTATTTTTAATGAATTTTGGTTTTCGCTATTTCAACATGCTTACGTTTTTGTTGACTTATGTTTTTGGGTTCTTTTTTTTTTAATAATAATTTTTAATTTTGCTTTACTTTTCATTTTATTATTTTAATGTTTCTTTACTTGTGCTTTTGAATTTAAGGTTTCATACCTAGGTTTCATACGCAAAGACTCAATTTACACACATTCACATGATTTTGTTCACATAAACGCACACACATGCTTACATGGGATACACAATTGAGCTTACATTCTCATCCACAAGTGAACACACACACACACACACACACACACACACACACACACACACACACACACACACACACACACACACACACACTTGCATATCCATATTACATGCACAAAATTGAACACATTCATTTATATGAATGTACACACATACACAAGGGTTCACAAGTATTTATATTCACATACACATGAGCACATATGTAACTACACACATGCACATGGAAAGAACGCACACTTCATATGTGCACTCATATGAATAGATGCAATGAACATACACATGTACATTGTAGCTAAGTATTTATATACACATATTCTCATGGAATCACATATAAGTGTATACATTTTGCTAAGGGTTCTCACTCACTTATGCACATGGAATAATTACACTTTATAAAGTGAACTCAAGCATCTTCAACTCTTCTCGAAGTATACTTTCACAACAATCCCTACTCTTCCTAAGCAAATACTACTTGGAACAATGGAGATAACAAATGGATGTTTCAATTCATCATAGTTTTTATGCATCAACATAATGACCCAAGAATTAAAGAGGCTCATATGAGGAATGAATAACAAATGAACACATGGGTCCTATTTATAGACTTATCTAAGGAGGCACAGTTGGCCAAGCACTTCAAATGTAGGTGCCCATCTAGATGTCCTTTGGGTTTGTGGACATAACCCCCCCCCCCCCCCCCCCCCCCCCCCTAGGCCCCCCCGCGGGCCCCAGGTCACAATGGAGGGTGCCCATTTTACATGCTTACAAGTTTTCAGCCATAATGGGCGGGTGTTTTAAGCCCAAAAACACACAATTCTTCTTTATCTATTTTTTCATCCCTCATCCTTCTCTCTTTTTATTTTTTTGGGGAACTTCAATACATATTTTTCCTTGAATCTTTTGGCAAAGTCAAATGGTTCAATCTAGAAACATGCCATCGGAATTCGGCAAAGTCAAATGGTTCAATCTAGAAATATGCCATGGGAATTTGTTTGCATGCTTTGGGCATTTCGAACGCTTTTGACATTCTGGGGCAATAATATAACCACTTTTCGATTGCTAAAATTATACTCTTAAATTGAAGTAGCGATGCTTCTTTTTCTTTTCTTTGTCCCCCAAGTTCGTTCATAGGCTTCTGCATCTCTACACAATCGTGTCCTCCTAAGGTATGTGCTCCTGAGCTACTCAAATGAACAACCTTGAAAGAAAGGCCACATTGTTCAAGTGATTTTTGTTACTGCTTGTGAGGCCTCAAACTTAGCCTCTGTTTCACTGTCAACTTTCACAAGTTAAAGAAGGCCTATATGAGAAAGGAGCTAAATATAAATCAACCTTGACACTCTTAGATGGTGGCTCTTGACTTCCTTCGACTAATGAGTGGCATCCACTCTAGACTTCTGTCCCATCAATTCATCATGATTGGGAGTGAGCATTGGTTCGTTAAAAGGTTCCAGTTACCTCATTGAGATCTATCTTGATTCAGTCAGTCCACTTCTGAACGCCCATCACTGACTGCCTCATGTTGCAAACTAAATTTGGCTCATTAGAAATTGTGATCTCTCTAGTTTGGCCTTGGGTATTATGCATTGCGCGCGCACACACACACTCTCTCTCTCTCTCTCTCTCTCTCTTTCTCTATCTATCCATCCATCCATCCATCTATCTATCTATCTATCTATTTACACGCGCGCGCGCACACACGCACACACATACACGCACACACATACACGCACACACATACAGGCGCGCGCACACACACACACACACACACACACACACACACACACACACACACACACACACACACACACACACACACACACAAAAGGGATGTTTCATAGCTCAGAACACAAGCCTTGGAAAAATAAACCTGAGAATCCTTGTGTGTGCACAAAATGAAAAAACCAAAACTTTTTTTTGTTATTTCCTTTGTGTGTATGTTTGTGTCCATGTGGTTCTCTTTTGAATACTGTTATTAAAATTAAATTAGTCGTAATGGACACTATTGTGTTAGGATGTCGCATTTGAATGTTGCAATGCATTCAGAACACATTGCTTTGCAAGACTGGCTTGTTTAAGTGATGGAAAAATCATGATTTGGTTCTGTCAACATTGTCCTTCGGCTGCTTGCAGTGTACACAAGTTGGTACTGTGGTTGCAATCAAGTTGATCTCATTTTCATTGAATCTGTTTTTTGAGCGTTTTCAGTTCTTCTGATAGAGCTTTGTGGTTTTTCATGGTCATCCGTCACAGACGGAGATAACATAGGTGTGCAGTTAAGGGTGATGACACTTCTAAGCCCAAATATTATTTTCTTATGCAGGCTATACACTTTTTAGAAAAAATTATGAGCAGTCACAACTCCCTCATGAAGCTGAAGTTACCGAAGACAAAGTAAAAGAGGCAGAGGCAGTTGGCAACTTAGCTACAGAGCAACCACAGCTGACAAGGAAAGGAGAGGGAGTAGAGCCACAACATGTGGATAACAAGAATGAAACGGCCTTCATCACTGCAGTGACAGAACAGCCCAAAGTCATGCTAACTCCTACTCCGCAACAGCAAATGATTTATGAGGCAGTAGGTAAATTAAACTTCTCGGCTGAGGAACAACAGGAACTCTTCCAATGGATTCTCTCAGAGAAGAGGAAAATGAAGGCCAAAACAAAGGCAGAGAAAGGACAAATTGATGCAGAGAAGGCCCTGCTGAAGGAATTTATAAGAGGGAAAAAGGCTTTCGACGTGTGATGCTGAATAAAAACAAAGAATTTATGTTTAATTGTACCCCATCTATGTATGATCCTCTTTGGTCATCCTTTTTACAATGAAGAGATACAGAAATATTACAGTGGGATGATCCTTCCAACGTATAGCTGCCTTATAGCCTACTTTTTTGCTTGCAATACGAGGCTATCATTTGTTTGGATGTTCTGTACATCTTTGTTTCTTGGTTGTATATATATGGAGAAGGCCTATTGTCAGGGACGTGAGAAGGATATGGTCATGAATCATGAGATTCAAATCTGGGTGCAAACTTCTTTGAAATGAGCTAGTTCGCTTGTTTATCCTTCAACATTATGTTCTTGACATGTACTGGATCGGGAATAGATCATGCCACCATGGACAATTGGGTTTGATATCATGCATCATCAGCATAATGATGAAAGGTGGCTGTACAGTGTTATTTATCGCATCACAAGGTTCATTATCAGTGCTTACAAGATTGGATAGCCCATTATCAGTGATTTAAGGTTGGGGTAGCCCATTCATTGACGTCTATGGATAGCAACAAACTATGGTTTGTTAAGTAATGGGAACATTATATATATCTAGTGGGGTTTCTCTTTGTAGTTGTTTTTGTTAATTTTCGTTATTCATGTTTTTGAGCTTGTAAATAATCATCATGTTGTAAAGAATTTATATATCATCTGTCTGTCTTTGAGTATACATTTGCAATTTTCTGTACCAGTACCGAGTAATGATCGCCTTTCGTTTCATTCAATCTTTTTCCATGCATCTGCATCTGTCTTTAGAGTATTCAACATGTTCGCGATCTTCCGACTATGGCGTCCTCCATGGCTGAGTATCTTCTCATTTTTACAATTGCCATCAAGATTGGTATCAGAGTGGTTAATCACTGCCTGCGCGTGAACATCACATTACGTCGTCATCCGATTATATTCACTTGATCAGTGCTAGTTTCTCTTACTCTTCAACTCAGCAGCATCATCGTTATGCCTACGAATTTTCGACTTTGTTTCTATTAACTTCCCAATGATTGCATGTTAAAGGTTGCAGGCGGGACGCTCTCAGTTCTATGCTCTCAGTACACATTTTTTCCATGGTCTCAACCTGCAGGTTTTCCGGGACAGTTTTGTACTGAGCTTTGTCGAAACGTCTGTTTGAGTTTATAATTCGCTCTGGAGTCGAATGATCCGGAGGTTTTTCGCAAAGTCAGTGTCAACTCAGTACTAAGTATTACCTGCGAGCCTCAATGTATTTTTTCAGGAACATAGAATTTGGAAAAAGCTTACTCATTGAGCTATTGGAGTTAAGCGGTTATACAAAGTTAAGTACAAATCAGATGGTACTTTGGGCTACAAAGCAAGACTTGTAGCTAAGGGTTATAAGCAAAAGCACGGCATTGATTATGAAGAAACCTTTGTTCCTATTGCAAGGTTCATAACTATAATAGTCATTCTTGCATCAAATGCACACTTCAAATATTTCATTCATCAACTTCACGTCAAAAGTGCTTTCCTCAACGATAATCTTCAAGAAGAGGTATATGTAGAATAATTTGAAGGTTTCAAGATCAGTGGAAAGGAAGATCATATATACAAACTTCACAAAGAACTTTATGGACTTAAGGAAGTGCTTAGGATCTGGTATGAAAAGATCCACAAGTTCACCCTTTATGTAGATGACTTGATTTTGACAGGATGAGATGACGAACGCATCAAATTTATCATCATGTAGCTTCACCTTAAGTACTCCATGATAGATCTTAGTATATTTCATTGTTTCTTAGGCATGGAAGTGTGACAAATGAAAGAAGGCATATTCCTCTCCCAAAAGAAGTACTACTCTGATCTTCTTTTCAAGTATAACATGGACCAATGTCACTCGGTATCTACACCACGATCCAAACATCAAACTCACATGGAGGACTCATCATCGTTTGTGGATATGCGTATTTATCGATAGCTAGTTGGCTTGTTTACTTTACCTAACTAACACGAGACTAGATATTGCCTATGAAATTATTATACTTAGTTATTTTGCACATCACTCTCATTAGACGCATTGGAATGTTGTTTATAGAGACTACTTTGATATGTTTCCCTCACTTGGCATCATGGTCTTTATTGTGCAATTTATGGGCTCATGCCTACTTTCTTAGCCACTAAATTAACTAGTTTATCTACAGATGTAGTGTTAGTTCTTGAGTCATTCATGCTCTTGCTATAGGTCTATGGTAGCTTCAACCCTAGTACAATATTATCTTCCAAGTCGATGCATTCTTTCAAGCAAACATTGAGAGTCATTTAATGTACAAAAAAGATCTTAGTTTTGCAATTGTAAGACCATGCAATAATAAAGAGATCATCTTTTCTTAGGAGGGTAGCCTATAATAGGGCATCTATCCATATGTTGCTTAAAATCTCAAGTAGTTAATTTAATTGTTTCTTGCTTGGTTTGTCTAAGATGACATATTGTGTCTTACACCTCTCTTAGAGAACTCACATATCCATGATCTAGTTGAAATGAACAAATGCATTCCTATTTATTGGTTGGAACCATGCCAATGTGGTTCATATGAGAGTAAGCATGAATGCTTCATATTGGATGAAGAAATCTTCAATTTAATATGCTCTTGATACTTCTCTATATTCAGCCATATGATCATCTAGATCATTAGATTCATTATAAGAGTTCTTCATGCATTTACAAACTTTAGAAGGCTCCAATCATAACCTATGCTATTGGATCATGGCAGAGGAAATGCTTGTATGTCATATATAGTGGCTCTTGGGTCTCTTCTAATGATTTAGTTCCTACTAGAGTGGATGAACATCTCTAGGTCTTGTAATAAGATCAGCATACCTTAGCTTGTTGCCTCCCTCTTTTCTTGACTTGTTCCGTGATCTAACTTCTTGATCCATCTCCGTTTGTGGATTTCTTGGAAGAAAATAGGGGTTGATCTAAGTAGGTATACTTAGTGTTCTACTCTTCTCCTAAGATCAAAAAGCATCTATTTTCTATATCAATATAGGGGCGAATATTTTCTTCTTTCTATGAATACTTGAATTCAAGAGTTAGATTTTTCTTAGGTGATTGGGTCACAAAGTAAGAAAAAGCCCAAAAGACGTAATTAGAATCCCTATCCCTAGATAGTTCAATAGTATAGTAGGTGTGCCATTCTGAGGAATCATGTGAGCCTAAATCACCTGAGTCAATATTGACTTTCCACATAGAGTGGTAGGTATATCCTCAGGTTCTTCTACATAGGATTAGGTTCAAAGGTCATTGATCATATATAGTATAGATTTTTCTATGTACATATCCCCAAGTTTATCCAAGTAATGATAACTCTCCAATTTCGCAATGGGGATCAAGGATGGTGATGTGTTCCGATTATTGCTCAAGCATATTGTAAATCTTTCAGCACATGTAGATAAATTGGGAAACCTATTAGATTTGTATCTTGAAAGCTTAAGATCATTTGATATTCCATTTCAATGATGCACATGGATTGACTTGCCAAACAATTTATAGCCCTTTCCTATTCATAATTGAGAACCTTTCTAAGTTCTCTCTATTTGTCTAGCCACTATGACTAGGTACGTGACTTTCGAGTTCTTTGGCTTTTGGTCTTAGCTATCCCTTGATCTAGGAACATTGGAAACTTGCCCTTGTTCCACCGATATATACATTGACTAAATATAATACTCTCCCCCCCTTCTAGAAATTCATTGTCCTTAATGATATAGAAGGAGCTATGAAAACCAAAATCATGGAATCAAAACATATGACTCCAAGAAATGTCAGAGAT